>JAIPRM010004146.1:0-23829 GCA_025469315.1 Stegophylla sp. TES_Ste_2020 | reverse complement strand
CTTTTGAGAAGTCATTTTTTGAATTTCTCAATTCTTCAATTTTTTTTTTTGGAAAAAACTACCCAAAATTTGACAAAAACGACTCGGAAACCATAATTTTTTGATCCGAATTTTATGAAAATTTAAACTTAGATAGAAAATCCTATAAAAAAGATTTAGGCGCAAGAAAATTTTGAAAATGTGAAAAAAAATTTTGGACATTTTTCGAAAATTTTTTTTTTTCTTATATTATTAACTTCCTTCGTTCAGAAACGTTTTACTGAAGAAATGATTTATCGTTTCTTTAAAATTTAATACGCACGTTAAGAGAATACCACCCGTCGTGCGAAGTATGTCCGGCTTTTTTTAATATTCATGTGATAGTTGATATATTTTATTAATCCCATAATTTTTACCAAAACAATCCTTAAAATATTATTATTATTAAATTTATTGATATTTTCCTTGACGAACGCAATTTTCTTCTTAGCTGTTCGTATGTAACTATTTAGATTACAAATGTAATATTCACTTCATTTTTTTTTTTATATATTTCCAATAATTTATTAATATCTGGATGGTGTGATGTAAAAAGATAATTAAACTTTGAATGGAAACTTTAACAGACGTTTGTTATTCTTACCTAACTACTTTACATTTTTCTTGTTTTTGAAAAAAGTATTGAGAAATTTGAAAAATGACTTGCTTAAAGTACCATTTGTGTGTAATTTTGAATCAAAAGAGTTGCTGATCGAAATTTTAGGACAAGTATTCCTATGCGAAAAATCACTAATAGGCACAGAAAAAATAAATAAAAAATTTAATATCATTGTAAAATCGTAAGCTTCTTTGCTTTGTTCAGAATCTAAAATAATAATAATTATTATAATTGAATTTAAAATCACAAATCACAATTCAATATTAATACTGCTTGCATAAAACACAGTCACAAAAATTTATCCGTCCAACTCCAACCCATAAAATTCAAACAGACGAAACGTGTCTAACAAAACAATACGTATTCGATAACGCATCACTAGAGTCGTCAATCAATATAATATTATCATAATTTACTAACTTTATTTGTACATAACATGTCTAGTAGAAGCCCGAATAAGTTTATGAATTGCAGCTTTTACGTAGTATAATCAAGAAATTCTAGCATTAACTAATAAAATCTAGGATAACTTATACAGGGTGATTCAAAATGTATGTTACAGCAATTTTTTTATATAAATATTCGAAATAGAGTAAAATATATAATACAAAAATTTCTTTATTTAATGAAACATAAAATGATACAGAAAAGTGATATTTTTTAACCAACCCTACGGAGTGGTTTTAGGGGTGAACTTTTGAAAGTCGAATGGGAACCTATATATTTTTTGACAACATAATATGAAGATATTTTTAAAAACAAATTTTGTTTGGTGAAAAATATTAATTTATGCAAAACTCTAGGTTTTAGAGCGATTTAAAGTTTTTAGAAATATTGCGTTCGGTAAACGCGATTAGGTAGTTGTGTAGCGTGCGCGTGCCGGTGTATGTAAAGCGGTTGTGCACTGTGCAGACACCGGACAGTCAAAATACGATTTCTAAAAACTTAAAATCGCTCTAAAACCCAGAGTTTTGCATCAATTGATGTTTTTCAACAAACACTTTTTTTTTCTTTTTTTTAATTCCTTCATATTATGTCTTCAAAAAAATATAGGTTCTCATTTGATTTTCAAAAGTTTACCCCTAAAACTATTCCTTGGGGGTAGTTAAAAAATATGAAATTTCCATATCATTTTAGGTTTCATTGAATAAAGAAACTTTTGTATCATACATTTTACTTTATTTTGAATATTTATTTGATAAAATTTCTGTAACATAAATTTTGGATCACCCTGTGTATATATTTATGATTACGCTAAAACTTAATGTCCAAACTATACAATAAAAAATTTCAAATTCATATCATCTACGAGAATACAAAAAAACTAAGTAAATGGACTATACCTAGAGACCAGAATTATGCGTACTAAAAATGTGGTAAATGTGATAATTATAACAATAGCAACTTTAAGTTATAACCTCGTGAGCTTTTTTTTAAAATTTATTCAACCTTAATTTGTCTCAATCTCGATTATCAAATTTTTTGACGAAAATAATAACTAACTAAAATTTAGGGTGAAGCAAACGGTGATATACGATTGCGGACACTTGTTTTTCACCAAGCCTTTTTTATAACACTATTGCACATGGTACGTTACCATATTTATTATACTAGATGTGTTCTTTAATTCTTGAAAATTTGTTATAAATGTGTAACTGATTTATATATTTGTTAAAATAAGATATGTACCTAATGACGATAATTTCATTTTACATATTTTGGTTTAATTACATAATTTTACATACTACACTGTTTTGTAAATATTTTGAAACATATTTTGGTGTTTCATCATGATTTATGTAATATCACAGTGGACGAAAACAAGCATTTATGGGGTATATTAACATGATCTATATTTTTAGACGTTTTCATGCTCATGCTTTCCGACCATCATTTATCGTCAAGATTAACGTTGATTATGTACGACAGGAAAAGAAAGCATTATCCAACATTACCAAACCTATTAAATGAAGCAGTCGAACGACTAAAAGAATATGAACGGTGAGGATCTCTTTCAATTTCAAGGAAAACCATGTACCTGACGATTAACAAATAGTCTGTTTTGAAAATTAAAGAAAACTTAAATTTTATGACTCAATAATGTCAAATTTTCACTAATGAAACTTTTGATTACACACCTATTTTTTTTTTTACACTTCGCTGTTAAACAAATGGTTAGTATGTGACTTAATTTTTTTTTTTTTTCACCAGACAAATTAAAACAAACGTACATTGACGCGTGAACGAGTTATTTAAATCTCAGCAAAGAATATTCATTTCAAAATTTCATTGTTAAGGAGATATATATGTAGACGTAGAAGTCAGAACCCATGAACCAGTGAAAACTCAATTCCCTGAAATTGGTTGAAACATGCACAATACTTTTGAGAAAATCATGGTGGCACAAAGTAATATAAATTATATTAATTAATTAAATGGATGAAAAATTATAATTATTATGCTTATAATCTTATATTAATTGAATATATGGTTTAAAATAAACAGAGGTACAAAACCATACGAATAGCATAAAATAAATAAAAAAAAATATATCAACTTGGTGAATAGTTAAGATAACTTTTAGGATTACCCTCCATTCAGTCGTTGATGTGTATTTAGTTTATAATCATTTAAATGTGAATAAAAAAAAAAAAGAAAACATTTTTACTGAATTGACAGTTTTCACCGTCCAAAATTTGGTCAATTGACATCGAAACCGGTCAAAAACCTAACCTTATTATTGCGTAACGACAATAGTTGTTCAATTACGTTTAATCTAATTTAATCATATTTTTTTGCGGCATACCTATGACGTTATCATAACACATCTTTTAGGAAACATTCTTAAAAAATGCTGGTGATCGGTCATAATATCTCCAGACAAAATATTTCCAGTTAAAAATATCTCCGATGCAAAATTTCTCCGATACAAAATATCTCCAATGAAAATATCTCCTAAAAAAACATGTGAATATCGTATTATTATTATTATTTGTTAATCGTGTAAACAATATGGTAATTAAGTTGGTGTAAATCAAAATATTATACCGACCAATTTGTATCTATAAAATATTTATCTGCGGTCTATATTCCGTACCTTAACGATAAAATCAAAGTTCCGAAGTGTGTGATATCATTTATATACACTGTGATTGATATCAATTCATATTTCGATTACCAAAATAAGATTGTTGAAATTTAGAGTTCAAGCCATACCACACGCCGCGTTACCCCGACCAAAGTACTGTTGTAAAGTGTAGTAAAGTGTAAAGTGTGTAAAGTGTAGTAAATGCCGACGATATAATCAAGTTAAGGTACGACTTCTACAGTCGGTCAGTTCCAGTTTCATCTTATGATATATTGAAAGTATTTGAAAATTTATAACTTTTAAAAAAGAAAAATAATCATTACAAGAGGTATTTAATTTGATATTTATGTATTTAACAATATATTATAAAACTACCTAATGTTTAGGTCAAAATAGAACAATGTTTGTCTGGTCAACTGAACCCAAAAATAAATATATATACAACGACAACAATGAACAGCTATTTAAGATTGTCAGTGGGTATGACAAAAATACTTCATTAAATTATTTAAGAGGGATTGCCCACTACCTTAAATTATAAATCATTTTTCTAATTTATTTATTTAATTATGTAACTGCAGTAGTTTCTCTATTATTTTAAAAGATATAAACATTTATACATAAAAATATGTGATAATAATATTAATCGGAGAGATTTTTTTTTTTACCTGACCTAACCAGTATTAATATATTAAATAGTAAGTATTTAAGGGTTCTTTAGTATATACTACATTACGGTAATCGAAAACTAATAATAATAATATGATATTAAGATATATTTTAGGAGATATATTTTCTGGAGATATTTTATCCGGAGATACTTTTGCGGAAATATTTTGACCGGGAACCCAAAATGCTTATGGACACTATTTCGATCCTTTTAAAATATAGTCTGTTACTTTTGAACGTAATTTCTAATGAATCGTGTTCGGGTACCATTTTTCTAAAACGCCGAGAAAAAACAAAACTCGAATGGAAACCGTACACAGAATCTTTCAAGCCCGCCGGGAATCGCTGCAGTTTCGACGCGTCGTCGTCTCGTAAAAGTCTTGGGACGCCTCGACGGTTATCTAACGATTTTTCATGGCCGACCGCGCGAGTAAATAATTATTTCGTCAGCGGTCGGCCGCGCGCGTACCAAACGCACGAACGCCGCGTTTTAAATAATAATAATTATCGTGGAAAACGGCTGTAAATCGATGTTTTATTTCGCGGTCGTAATAGTTTTCACTACCACACGCCGGCCGTACATACACATAATATTATTATAAATCATAATATTATATACTATTATTGTTGATGAATCGTATCGATATATGATTAATAAAAAAAAAAAAAAAAAGACAAGACGATGGGCTATATTATAAAATATTACACGCGTTTACGTACCTATATAATAATAATAATAATATGTAGGTATAACAACGCTTACACGATACATAATAATAATAATGTTATATTACACGTATATTGACCAGGGGGCAACGCGTTACACACACACACATACACATACACATACACACACACACACACATACACATACACATACACACACATATCCACATACACATACACTCACACACACTTACCGTCTTACACAGGCGTAGAACGCGTACACATGCACACGAGCGTAACCGGCCCCCTCGCCGCGATAGTGTACAACCACACCCAAACGTTCGGACCGAAAAACCGCCTCGGGGGTTTTTTTTCGCCAGACCGCGACGGCGGTCGGTGACAAGGTGATAGTAAACGCGCGCGCCCGGCTATAAGATATGGGGGTGGGGGCTACGGCGTGCGTTTGAATTTTTTTTTTCATTTTTTCATTTTTTTTTTTCCAATCTTCCCCTCCGCCTCCCCCCCCCCCGACTGGTTCCTGCGTGCAGCTAGAGCCACTCGTACCGGTGGGATGCATCGCGTATATAATCTCGCGCGCAGCCTCGCACCTGGTGATTGTGGTGTCCGTCCATACGAACCGCATCGAATCGTGCCGCGCGACGCCGTATCTGTGTGCCGTTTTTTTTTTTTTTTCATCCACACACATCTCATTGGAATTCGATCGCGAGTTTTTTTCGTCCACACCCCGCGTATACACTATATAATATACACCAGGTATATCGTATATTGTGTGTCTATACGCATCGCCGTCATCAACAGCCAACACAGAGATCAGCCCCGCTATGGATCACTTAAAGGTATGCAAATAAAAATTAATAATTAATCGGTAATCAACTGAATTCATTAAAATATGAAGACTAAACTCTCGAGTATTATTAGAGAGGATACTAATTCTTTTGTTCCTCTCTCCGATTTCATCCCTCATCCATTCTTAAACATCTTCAACCCTTTATCATTCTCATAATATATATTTCGTCCTGCGTATTATATAAAAAATAATGTTTTGTACACAGCCATGATCACAGCTGGTCAATAAGAATCTTACCTGAAGTCTTCAACTGAATTATTATATTTATTTTTATTTTTCTTGTATCTATTTGAATTTTAATTTTAAATTCTGAGTGAAGCGAAAAACTAGTGTTCTTACAATAATATTACTTTTTAATTTTTTAATTTTTGCTTTTTTTATGTGTACACGTTTTCATACGAAAATATTTAACCGAAAGTTCGATCATCATCGTTTTGAATTCGATTTGCCTCTACATAGTACTTTTGATAGGTCATTTTTCCAAATTCTCTATAGTTTTCTCAATATATTATGAAGAAAACTATCCAAAATTTGACAAAAAGACTTGGAAAATATCTATTTTTAATACAAACTTTATGACAATTTGAATATAGACTGACAATAATATAAGAAATATTTTGGTACAAGAAAATTTTGAAATACTTTTTTTCTCAGTAAATAATGAAATATAAAACTGATCGACTAAAAAATAATTTGTTTTTGTTATCAAAATAAACTTTAGAATTTTTGAGTAAAATTATCTTGAATAAACTGAAGCTTCACTCAGAGTCATCTGATTGAAGAAATTAAATATCATTTCTATAAATTTCAATACACCCACAAGAGTATCCCAATCGAGGAGCGAGAATACCCAATAAACGAAGTACGTCCTTTTTGTACTTAATATTTTAACATAATATTTTGTATTGGGCTCAACAACTTATTTATATGAATAAGTATTATCAATATTAAATAACTCATAATTCCTAGTGAGCAAAAAAGTGCAAATTGTAGAGAATAAAGAAAATAAATTATTGGCTTTACTCTCCACATTGAGGTGAAACCTCTTATCGTAGATTAAGAATACTTGTTTAAATTTAAAATGTATAGTTCGATTAAAAATATAAGAATAAGGGAAAAACACATATTAAATATTTTAAGAATAAATAAAAAGTTTTTTCGGGTATTATTTTAAATACTTAATAAAAATGTAGGGATGAAAAGTTATAGGAAATTGCACATTTTCGTTTATTCATATATAAATGAACTAAACGTATATACCAAAATCTAGTGAATGCATGTTTGTGATTTTTTTTTTTTTTTTTGTAAATAATAATTTACAATCATTTTGGTAATTTATTCAAGATTTGCATATTAATAATTTTTTGTACTTAAATTACTTATTTTTAGTAAAATGTATTCCTTAAAAAAAAACCCAATACAAAATACAAATTTACGGGTGGTAGGAAAAATAAAATTAAATACATGTGTTACTATATTTATAAGCAATTTAAATTTTTATCCGTTTAAAAAATATTCAATTAGGAAATGGTCGTATAAATATTAAACATACAAATACATTCAGATGTTCAATAAAAAAAATATATTTTTTTTTTTTTATTATTTACATAAACACATTATTCTTTTATTTATTTTATTATTTTGTCAGAATGTAAATTTTTATTTGAATTAGTTTTAAAAAAAAGTTAAAATATTTTTGATATGAGTGATTTTTATGCATTTTCTATTATTTTAAATGCACGTTTTTAATTTGTTTAGTGTATATTATCGATTTTTTTGTGTATTTTTTGCGAATTTTGCCCCCTATACATTTTTATAATTATTAATAATAGATGTTGATTTGGTTTTTTCAGTATTTTTCAAATTATCGTAAAATCAAATTTTGAATATGTATTAAAATATTTGAACAATTTTGTATTACATTTGGCATGCCATCGAGATAAATTTTTATCCAAAATGTAAATAAATTACTGAATACAAAAACGAGAGTACGATCTACGTGGCGCAACGCTTTTCGATCCGTGACAATAATATTTAATCTATGGTCAATAGGATGAATTTCATTTTTTTAACTGAATGAAAAAAATAAAAAGTTATTAATTTAAAATTTTATACTTAAATTTTGCTTTATTTACTACGCGATAGTAATAAACTTTTGAGTTTTTGATCATCAAAAATATTCTTGTAGCCGTATGCAGGTGGTGGGGCCAATAGGGCAGAAGCCTGAGGTACCCGAAAAAAAAGGAACCCACGAAAAACTCGGATGATCTTTTCTCGTTTTCACTAACTTATAACAGTACCGACAATTTCAAACTCCACTACTCCTAATAATAACTTTGTTTCTTTTTCAAGGGTTTCATTAATTGAGACTCCTAAATTTATTTTAGGTCAAGGCCATCTTTTTCATTTATCTACATTTACCTACCGCCGTGATGTTTTTCCATTTCTCCTAAATATTTTCAAACGTTAACCATATAACATATTTAATTAGAATTTTTTTTTTCGCTGTCCAACAGGTATTAGCGGTCACGCTGTTGTTGGCCGTGAGTTGCAGCTGCCAATACGAAGCGGAAAGTCATGAACACGACGACGGATGCTCTCATCCGCCCAAGTACGGGCCACTGAAACCCGACTACACTCAGTCGCTGGTGTCTTACCCGGCCCCGTCCAAAGCGTACTTCAAACCCAGCTACAGCGCGTCGAGTTACTCGGCCCCTAGCTACTCTGCCGCCCCCGCATCCAGTTACTCGGCTCCGAGTTACGCGGTTCCAGACCCGAGCTACGCGTCGCCGAGCACGCCGAAATACTCGGCCCCGAGCTACGCCGTCCCCGACCCGAGCTACGCGTCACCGAGCCCGCCGAAATACTCTTCGCCGAGCTATACCAGCGGCTACAAGCCCGCGAAAGCCGCGTACTCGGCTCCGGCGTACAAACCGGCCACGTACTCCACGCCCTCGTACGAATATGTGTCCAGCACCACAGAATACACGCCTCACGGATACAAAGCCGACTACAAGCCGGCCGCCCCGTACTCGGTAACCACCCCGAAGTGCGAGGAACCCGCTCAACATGAGTACTCTACTCCCGCCCCGTCTTACTCGTACTCGGCACCGGCATACCCCAAACAACCAGCATACTCATCGTCCAGCTACTCTTCGTCCAGCTACTCGACCGCCGCCCCGAGTTACGCCGCACCGAGCCCGTCTTACGCCCCGGCCAGCTACTCCCAACCGAAATACTCGGCGCCGAGCTACTCTTCGTCCAGCTACTCGTCTTCCAGCTACTCCGCGGCAGCCCCGAGCTACGCCGTTCCCGAACCCGTCTACGCAGCGCCGGCCGCACCTAAATACTCTCCGTCCAGCTACTCTTCATCCAGCTACTCTTCTTCCAGCTACTCCACTCCGGCCCCGAGCTACGCCGCCCCCGAACCCGTCTACGCCGCACCGGCCGCACCTAAATACTCTCCGGCCAGCTACTCTTCATCCAGCTACTCTTCTTCTAGCTTCTCCAAGGCAGCCCCGAGCTACGCTGCCCCTGAACCCGTCTACACCGCCCCGTCCGCGCCGAAATACTCTTCGTCCAGCTACTCGTCGTCTAGCTACTCCACGCCAGCCCCTAGCTACGCCGTCCCCGAACCCGTTTACGCTTCCCCGTCCCCACCAAAATACTCGGCTTCCAGCTACTCGTCGTCCAGCTACTCCACGCCAGCCCCGAGCTACGCCGCCCCTGAACCCGTCTACGCAGCCCCGTCCGCGCCGAAATACTCTTCGTCCAGCTACTCGTCGTCCAGCTACTCCACACCAGCCCCGAGCTACGCCGTTCCCGAACCCGTCTACGCTTCTCCGGCCCCACCGAAATACTCGGCTCCCGCACTGAAATACTCTCCGGCCAGTTACAACTCGTACTCGAGCAGCAACTACAAATCGTCCAAATCCGAATACGCAGCGGCACCGGGCTACAACAAGCCGGTAGTGTACTCCACCCCATCGTCATACGTCGCAGTGGTGCCACCCAAGTGTGATGAACACGAACACGAGTACGCCACCAAAGCCCCGTCGACCGCGTCCAAACAATCGTACGCCGTGGCTCCGTACTCGCCGCCGGCCGCTTACGCCGCCCAAAAACCGTCTTACTCGTCGGCCCCGATCGCCGTGTACCCACAGGCCGCGTCTTACGGCCCAGCCGCTTCCGAGTACTCCGCGGCTCCGAGCTACCCGTCTCCGTCCTACGCTCCGAGCCTGAGCTACGGTTCCTCGCAATCGTACTCCGCCCCGAGTTACGGTCCGTCCGCTCCGGCATACGCCCCGGCCGCTCCGGCATACGCCTCGGCTGCTTCGGCTTACGCCCCGGCTGCTCCGGCTTACGCTCCGTCCGCTTCGGCTTACGCCCCGGCCGCTTCGGCTTACGCCCCGGCCGCTTCGGCTTACGCCCCGGCCGCTTCGGCTTACGCCCCGGCCGCTCCGGCTTACACTCCGTCCGCTTCGTCTTACACACCGGCCAAGACCTACTCCAGCTACGTCACTCCACCCAAAACCGGACCGACCAAGAACGTGGTCAACACTCACTTGGAAAATTACGTAAGCATCGACACAAAATAATTATTGATAATATGAGTTTAACTGACATTTTCTTGGCAAAGTTTTCTATCGTATTTGTCATTCACAAGAATTTAAATTCGTAATAAACACTCAATCGAGTATCGTTGCTCATGCGCGAACAATAGATGCGCGAAAACCGAAGTTCGTTTAAAGTGTAGGTATACGTTTCGCGCAATTTTACCATTGAAATACAAAAATTGCGCGCACGCGCTTTGTCCAAATACGATTACAACAACCAATGACCCAGCGATTCGTTGCGTTTTGTGTTTACGTTTTTTTTTTTTTCTTCAGGACGAGAACCCGAGATACGCCTACGAGTACAGCGTAGACGACTCGTACACCGGTGACAAGAAGAGCCAGAAAGAAGAACGAGACGGTGAGGTCGTGAAAGGAGAATACAGCCTTGTTGAACCCGACGGTTCCGTCAGAACAGTCACCTACTACGCCGACTGGGACAACGGATTTTTCGCCAATGTCTCCAAAACTCCGGCGGCAGGAGCTAAATACTAATTACGTATTCTAAACTCGTATTTGATGTATAATTATTATTATTATTTTTTTTAACTCCTTTTTTATCATTATTATTTTATTATAATTATCATCGCCCGATGTTACGATCCGTAAACACGTAACAAACAAAGGTTAAGTCCCCTTAACAACAGTAAAATAACGTCATATACCTATGTAACTCATCGACACCACACAATGCTCTCATATATTGTCTATACGTGTACTGAGATCTATATGGTTATCATTCGCTTGAATTTAAATGAAATTACACGATCTCATCATTAAAGACGCGTTAACGCGTTAATCGTCTTCGTAATATCTGGGCCTTTTCGAAGCAATTTTTTTCTACACGATAAATTAAAAAATAAATCATTAATAGATAAAAACGCGATAATTGGCAATTTTACGTCAAAATTCTATGTTTATAATGTTACGGGCAATTTTCAAAGCCCGTTCGTCATCATCACGTTATAAACGAGATGTACGTTCGATCAACATTATAATTTTTACTCATTGTATAATAGAAATTACGTTCTTCCTAGTTCTTTACCTATATGCAATTGTATATATTTATACTTTTTGGTGTAAAATCATTATTATTTGTATTGTTTTTTTTTTTTTTTATTTATATATAATACTCTTTGCATATTTTATGTACAATCATTATCCAATGTTTATATTATTAATTGATATATTATTACCGTATGTTAATAGTATATTTAACTTGTGAAAAAAAAAAAATGAAAACTTCGTAGTTACCAACACATATATTGGGAATCGTGTTATTTTTTTTTTATTATTAATTTCTATTGGTTCGTTTGGGGGAAGAGGTTGGGGACGAAATCCTCGGATCGATTTTGTCCGCGAGATTTAGGTGACCCGATCGCATCTCGAGGCGACTGCTGCAAATAGCGTCAGTCTTCGATAAAACCGGTCCGAGGCGCCCTCGAGGCTGATATATATATTTCGTTATTCATGTTAATCTCCCTGATGTGGGAGCGAGCGATATACACCTGTGCATGTGTGTGTGTGTGTGTGTGTGTGTGTGTGTGTGTGTGTGTGTGTGTGTGTATGTGTGTGTACGCTACGAGTATATAATATACTTTATGTGTTTTTTTTTTCCATTCCGACGAGAATGTGACGGCCGCGAATACACACACATACAACTGCTGCCCATTGCCAACACGTGAGAATGTGTGTCTGTGTCTGTGTGTGTGTCCAAAACGAGAAGTCACAAAGTTATGCAACGCAATGAGATCGACCTGGAACTGTCACACACACACATACACGTTCTACGTACACACTTACCGCGAATTACGCACCTACCCGTTTTAAAAATATATACATATACGTATAATATCACAATGTATGTAATAATAACAATAATTATAACGTTTATACGTAACGCGAATGGGTAATATGAGTAAACGGGACACGACGTGAGTGTAGACTGTAGACAGTTGACACTGCCTTTTAAACAATATGGCTATTTGCATTATATTATTATAATATTATGTGGTGTAGTCGTCGTTCCGGGTGTACTAATAGTATATTTCGTAGTACGGTCAGGGGTAATATGCGACGACTTTAACGATGATAACGCGATGATTATGATATAAACATGGACACTGCTCATGTAGAGAGAATGGGAGAAAAAGATAGACAGAGTGGTGGGGTCTAGGAACAATATATTATATTAAGCAAGAGTTTTAGTAGAGCCCATCTTAGTAGAAAGTCTATAGGATCCGTCCACGCCTGTAGAGAGAGAAAAGAGAGATCCCAAGAAAATTTACAACAAACTTAAAGATTTAAAAAAAATAGCATACACTCAGGTGGTAGCAGCTATATCAGGGATGTCCGACCCGTGGCCCTTGGTAGACATTAATGCGACACTCAACTCAATTTAAAAACCAATTTATTAATTGAATATAATGTATTAATATTACAAGAAGAAAAGTAAAGTAGGTACTAAAGTATAGACAAGAAAGCCGGACATACTTCGCACCACGGATATTCTTCGCTATTTGGGTTAGATACTCTTGAAGCAGTGGCGTATCGATGGGTAGGGTTTTAGGGGTTAACCCCCCCCCACAAAAAACCAAGTGTAAAATTTTCTATTATGGAAATACTATTATTACATTTGAAATAGAGATAATAAATAAAAAACCGGATATACTTCGCACTACAGACATTCTTCACTCCTCGGGTCAGAGATGGGTATGTAGAATTTTTAAGAATCAATAAATTATTTCTTCGATAAGACGATTCTGAACGAAGGAAGTTAATAATATAAAGAACATTATAATAGTCGTCATTTTCAACGCACCCACAAAAAGTATCAGACTCGGAGAGCAATGAATATTCGTGGTGCACCACGGACCTAACAGAAGCATGTCCGGCTTTCTTGTGTATACTTTACTTTTTCATTTTTATTAGATGCTGTAAAATTAAAATATAAATTAATATTGTTAACAATTAAACAATTAATTAACAGTAATTGCATATTTTGCCGTTTTTTGTCAATTTTTCGACAGACTTTCCATGTTTTTGGAAAAAGTATTGAAAAATTTGAAAAATGACCTCTTAAAAGTATCATCTGGGTGTAATTTACATCGTACTTTCATATCAGCTGTGGTGCTTTATTAAAAAGTTTTACAATCAAAACTTGCAAAATCGGGGTTAAAAACATTTTATATAAAAAAAAATAATAATAACCCCACTCGATGCTATACGTGTAAAATCTATTACAACAGAATTGTACTACGCATACAAAATTAAGTCACACAAGTTCACATAAGTGACAAATAAGTGTTACTAAATTTTTATTTATTTTTTTTTAAATTTTTGTTTGAACTCGAGCCTTTCTATCTAAGCACCATATTTTATCACACTAAAGTCTAGTATTATTCGTGGAGAATATAAAATCTACATTGATAATCGAATAACAATAGATACGAAAAATATTAATTATTTTAATATCTGTGATGAAGCCATCAGTATCAGTGTAGTTACATACACTAACCATGGCCACAAATTACATACATTAAGTCACGTTGAATCCTAAGTAAATTCATCTAGTTGTTAGTAGCAATAGACACCGGTTGGGTAACACTGTTTATAAACAGGTATGGAAAAAAATAATTATCATTATTACTAGTTTACATTTAATACTCACTTTTTCTGCCCCACTATGTGACGGCACCGGTCTTCTGCTCATTAATCATTATATGGATTACAGTCATTATGTCGTGAATGATAACAGTGTCAGCAGCGGTCAAATTTGATAATCAGTCCACGAGTTTTATGACTTGACTTGGCTTGACTAGTATTTTATATCCATACCATTCTTGAACTCAAATGGAACCAGTGAGTGCATCTTGTCTTACGTAATATTATGGCCACAATATTACTTACATATTTCTAATAAATCTAAGACTGATGAGTGATAAGAAATTACTGGATATGAACGCTCGGTAGCCACGATTTTTTTTTTTAAATCGATCGCTACGTTATCTATAATTTTAAAATTGTTGTCATAACCCAAAAACAGTTGAATTCGAAAGGTCATATTCTATAATTTTCTGAGAGTCTGTAACAGAACATAAAAATAATTATTTATAAAATTTACACAGTAACATTGATTAATACATTCATTAGCATTGACCTAACCTAACCTGAGTACGCATTAAATACCGGCCATTTTGACGGCAGTTACTCGAGTAGTGTTACGCAAATCATTCCAGCCCTAACCTAACTTGACCGATGTTCAGCTGGACAAATGTCCGCAAGGCTAGATTAAGTGTTAATTGAGCCTCGGGGCGGAAATTTCATATGGGTCCTTTTGACAAAAAATTCTTTGAAAATCCTCATGCTTCACTCGCAAAAAATAAATTTTTCTAACTAACTTAAACATTTATTAACATGCCAACAACAACATGATAATATATTATTATAAAAAACTATTTTATTAAATACATTTTTTTTTTTTTGTGCTTTACTTGAAGCCATCTCTCTCAGTACTTCATTTACGCTAAGTATAACTTAAAATCACAGAAAAATGTGATTCAGTCTAAAACTGTATGGGCCCTTGTCACATTGATACTTAAGTGGGCCCTGGGGCTGCAGCCCTGGCTAGACCCCCGCTTAATCTGGCTATGAATGACCGTCTTGCAACTACGTCGTCGAATGTAGCTCAGCAATTTCTGAAATGAGCATTGGATCGAGCAATAATTTACCGTGTCTTTAATGAGGTAAATATACACCAAATGGTACATAAATTCAAAATAAATTAAATGATATTATGTAATCTACGATCATTAAAATGTTAATGTTATATAAACTATTGCGTATTTATATTATAACAAACTCGGTGCAGTACAGACAAAGAGTTATTAATTATTGCGTTCAAAAAAACTATTTTGAATTGTAAAAAATTCAATTATATAGAGATAGAAATTCATCCTTTGGTTTTCGGACGAAAATTTGGAGATGCCATATCACGATAAACATTTAAAAATGTTACGGAAACGCGTTTAATTAAAGCAAAATAAACGTATGCAATCAATTCACATATTATTTAGAGTCGTATTCTATCGTAATTATTAATAATACGTTTTAATTTCTTGTGATCGATGATTATCACATTTTATATGCATAGACACAAATTTGGGGAGAGGGCTTTAGAAGCTAATCTCAAATTGTCGATACCCCATCAAAACATAAAACAATTTTTCGGCGATTCCAAATTGCGAGTGAAGACAACTTTGTAGGTCGAATTGCGTGCACTGTTTTTTCATGACAGGGTCGAATTGCGTGCGTGATTTTTTTTGTGGTAGAGCCGAATTGCGTGCGATTATCAAACCGAAATGTCCCTACGTTGTATAGCAAACAAAGAGATGTTTTTAATTTGGTGAGCAAAACGGAGACATGAATCTGTAATACTCACAGAGTAATACAATACCAAAAATATTAAGTGTTTATTTTTAATTTCAGCATAATATTTTAACGGTTTTTCAATGTTGATTATTATTTTTCTTATTTTGATACTTAATGCAGAAATCACTGTCACATAAATGTTTGACTACTCGATGTGATTGACAATTTTGGACGTTATAAAAATGTTTGAGTGAGTGTCGAGTGAGTCGATAGATAAAGATATTACAAAAATATTTTTTAACGTGAGTGAACGATATTCAATATGACAAGCCGTTTCACGGGGGTTATTTTAATGGTTTCCTCCCCTCGAAGTTTTGTCAGATTACTCGCTTCAAAACTCATTTGATAATCTCCAATATACTCGTATTTTACGTTTAATATTTCAACGATTTTGATATTTTTTCTAGACCTGCAAAAATTTGTTTTATAGTACGGCCTCCGTGGTGGTGGTGGTCCTCGTCATCGTCCGCCACAGTAAATATCTTTCACACGCGTGTTATCATGTCGTTTTTTTATTATACATTTTATAATGAACATTAGTAATATTACCGCCGGAGGAGGAGGAGGAGGAGGCATACCTGTTGGCATCGATGCTGTACATCGTGGTAAAATAACATCGAACCGAACCGGCGCACGCGTTGCTACGGCCAGGTGGCCGAGAGGATATACCGCGGCTAATAAATTATTATTATATATTTCTCTCTGCGTAACCAAACCGTACAAGGCCCGCGTATATTATAATATTATTATTATTATTATTATTATTAGACATCGCGAACAAGCCTCGTTAATAAATGATATTTAGGAACGAGTTCAAAGCGATCGCATGAGTACGAACATGAATTAGTATGTACAGTATGTACAGGGTGTTCAAGTGGTTAAATACTCGTCGCAAGAGTTTTAAAATGAATTCAATCTTTTGGTAATATAAAATATTATAGGGTTATTTCTATTTTCAAAAACATTTATAGACTTTCTGTTTTTCGAAATGTTTACGTTTCATTATATAATTTTCATTAATCTCGTATGATATTTATAATTCCAAAAAACGAAATAATATCAAAACAATAAATAACGGACCAACTTACTGTAATTTGTTGTTTCTGTCCACCTAAAGAACAATATAGCAAAATTAAGCTACGCGGAACGTCAACTGCGCTGTTTAAGTTGTTATTAGAGTTAAAAAAAAAATAATAATAATATTTTCAAATGAATGCCATACCGTTTTAGTTAAATATCTCTTGACAAAGAAGTAACGATTATTTAATGTATATGTCGCATCCATTTAGTGAAATCGCTCGTTTCATGAAGTGGACATCCACTTCATGAAATGTATCCATTTAGTGAAAATGACTTTTTATTACACTATATGGACAATTTTTTAACCTTTTCATGAAGTTGATGAAATTCATTTTATTCACATTGTGTAAAATTTCTATTATGCATGAGTATTTTTGGTATTGGGTAATTGTACGATTTACACTAGGTAATTGGGTTTTAAATAAATATAAAAGTTACTTGTTATAATTTGTAACTCGTACATTGTATAAACTTGTTCGTCAGTCGATCTGATAATTTCAAGATAAGATATAAAATGACTGTATAGATATATAGTAATATACCGATGTACAGATAGCGTATGATCCCGTTGACAATTTTATTGTCTGCCATTCTGTCTTATACCTGCAGTTTTTGGTAGTTGTTGACTTACTAATACGTTATTTTATAAAATAATAAAATATGGAAAAAGTATTATTTTGTGAAAAGTTGCAAGAATATTATGTTACGAAGCCGAAGAAAAAACCTTTTAGTCAAGAGGAACAAATTCAAATGATCACCGAGATTGAAGCTGCTAAAACTAAAACGTAAGAAATTTTTAATTAAATAAATAAAACAATGAAAATTTACTAATTTTTTAAAGTGATCACATACATAAAATAAAACTGAATACATTCTTACGCTCAGCTCAGATTCTAAAACGTAATATCTATGTAATTTTTATACACAGTAATTTTTTATAATTATTATACTAGTATTTAATTACTTCAACGTTAAAAAATATGCTTAATTGAATTGATAAAAATTATAAATTAAATTTTATATATATTTTTTTTATCTTTAGATGTACGAAAACACGCCGAGAGTATTATTTACTCGCAACATATACAGTGTTTAAAGTTGCGGACCAAAAGTTTTTTATATACAAACCTACAGAAAATGAAGAAAATATTAGGTAATACAATGACAATATTATTTCATAAAAAAATATAATTTTTAGTAACTAAAATTTTATTTATAGGTATATTGTAAGCTATGAAGATTTATATGAAAAAATAAAAAGCTTTCATATAAATACTGGGCATGGTGGAAATGTCAAACTTCGAATGGCAATACAAAAAGAGTACTACATTCCGAGACCAGCTATCGAAATTTTTTTAACAGTACCTATGTCAAACAATGAACCACAAACTCGTTATTAAACCTATTACATCAAATGATTTTAACGAAAGAGGACAAGTGGACCTAATTGATTTTCAGTCCGTTCCAGATGGAAAGTATAAATGGATACCTAACTATCAAGATCACAATACAAAATTTATATCCCTCCGTCCTATGGAAAGTAAAAGGGCTATAGAAGTCAATACTCATTTGCTAAGTATTTTTCTAACATTTGGAGCGCCAAGTATTTTACAAAGTGATATTGGCCGAGAGTTTGTTAACTGTGTAATGGATGAATTAAAACAACTTTGGCCGGAGTGTGTTATTATACATGGACGTCCAAGGCATCCTCAGAGTCAAGGGAGTATTGAGCGGGCCAATCAAGACGTTGAACATATGTTAAGTGCATGGATGCAAGACAATGTGTCCCAGAGATGGTCGATCGGTCTTCAATTTGTTCAGTGGCAAAAAAATTGTTCATTCCACCGTACTATTGGTAGAAGCCCATATAACGCGTTATTTGGAAATGACCCAAAAGTTGGATTGACAAGTTCAAGACTTCCAAATAATTTTGTTCAAACTATTACGACTGAAGAAGAAATTGAAGAAATTGAGATTTTACAATGTTCAACGGTTAATTATACATGTGATATATGTAAAATTGAAATAAATGAAGTGGAAAATCAAGATGAAGCTGGATCTATTATGTGTAACTTATGTAAAAAAAAGAACAGATTAAAATGCAACGAAAAAAGGCTCTGATGGCATTAAAAAATTTGCTGAAAAAATGTTGCAGGTAAATTTTTAAATAACACAATTTTAAAAATAAAATAAAAATATTTATAATTCTCTTTTATAGACTAGTCATGCAGCTGTTCTAGACCTTGAAGTTAATGATTGTGTGGTAATGGCTGTTCCAAAAGTCGACAGAGGGCCTACAGATCCACCACATATTATATTTATTTATTTATTATTTAGTTTTTAGTTATATTATATGTTTAATTGTTGAAAAAAAAAATAAACTGTATAAGCTAGGAACTAAACATGGAATGATTAAAGGATGGTATGGAGGAAATTGTTTAAAAAAATGTGAGACATTTTTAACGAGTAACGAGATTGTGTTGGACAAAGAGCTAACTGTTCGAGAAACTGTGACAGTCATAACAGGGGGACAAGGTTTTTCTTCTTGTTATGTAAATCGAAAAGCCCATGTCAAACATCAAGATGTGCCTGTTTTAAAAAAAAAATGTTGTGCAATAGTCGTTGTCACAACTCTCAACCTTGTAAAAATAAATAATAAAATATAGAATAAAGTTTAAGAAAATATATAATTTCAATAATTATTTTTAATTATAATTTTTAATTTTCATATTTCTTTATATTTAAAGGCTATATTATTATACATATTTATTTATTTATTTAATATAAAAACGGGACAAGCCCAATTACAAAACTATGGTACAAATTTAATTAAACATTTTATAATAAAAAGGAGGGATCATGGTTGACGATGCGCATTAGGCGAACAATGGGAGAATTATTAAGGAAATTTGTGGAGGAATGAGGAATAAAGAAGGGAGCCGTGGAGCGAGTAGGACGGGAGGGTACTTTTAAGTTAAGTTGATTTAAAATATCCGGGGAATCTAATTTGGCGGAAAGGAGGTTATGGATGAACAAAATATTGGATGAATGTCTACGGTCAGAAAGGGTTATTAAAATATTAAAATAATATTCTTGCAACTCATGCATAATAGTAATTTTACACAATGTGGATAAAATGAATTTCATCCACTTCATGAAGAGGTTAAAAAATTGTCCATATAGTGTAATAAAAAGTCATTTTCATTAAATGGATACATTTCATGAAGTGGATGTCCACTTCATGAAACGAGCGATTTCACTAAATGGATGCGACATATATAAATGTCAAAACCTTCAGGTATTGTGTTATAACCAATGGTATGACATTGCTCTAAAATATAATCCACATTTTTTTGGGGGGAAACAAAAAAAAATTCACTAAAATTCATCAGATTGATGGAAATAAATCTTTGAAGCGTGGAAAATTTTCAGAAAAATTTACTTTATAAAACGGATATCTTCAAAGTTTTCGAAAATAATTTTACCACCGAAATATAATCAATAAATGGAATATTCGTAGTACCCGTAATGGGTGTAATTGAAAAAAAAATTTTGGTTATCAACGTTGTCTTGTGAATCCTCGCAGGACACCCTGTATGTAATATAATAACATAAATTACACGGGCGCGTAGGTTAGGTTAGCCTAACCTGCTGTAGTAATAATAATTACTGCAGATGTTGAGTAAATAATATTTGAAAAATAATTTATTAGTAATTAAACGCGGGATTTCTGTCGTCCCGGCGCTACACGCAACTTCAACAAATCTCCGCGGCGCGTTTATATTATACAATGCGTCTACGATTATTATAATATATTATTATTATAAAACGTGTATACGGCGAAACGTTTGCATTCGCTTTCTGCTGCAGAGCTCTCGAATTGTGTTATATATACTTTTTTTTTTTAATTTCGATACACATTAAATCAGGTTATGAACTAACCGACTCGTACACCTCTACCTACGTTGTAACGCTACGCTCTACAATAATTCGCACACAAACAACCGAAGAAACACGAGCGCGCACATATGTACTATTCGCAACAGACATTAAAAAGTGTTTAAAATTTATTTTTACGAAATTCACACGCGACAATGATAAACGACGTGTATAATCCGCGTGCGTACGTTTGTGCAGAGATTGCTTTCTTGATTCGTATAACGTGAAACCGCAAACGAATTTTAAGTCGATAACTCTAAGAGCATAATATGTTTTGAATAGCGAAAATAACAAAATATACTACACTCGATAATACCGAAAAGATAAACATTTGTCTTGACTGTAATATAAGATAACGTACGAGTAGATCGGATTTCGTACCCACCAGACCCGTAACCAGACCAAATTTTCAGATGAGGCAAACCAAATTTAGGGGGGGGCATTATATATAATAACAATATTTATGCAATTTTTGTATTAATTTACACTGATATCTCATTAAATTAACACAATATATAATAATTTCCCATCAAATAGCCATGTATAGTAGAATATTTTAGAAATTTGCGAAGAAATTTACAATATTACATTTATTTTAAAAATACGAAACGAATAATACTAAGTATTAAAAATTAAACTTAAATTAGAGTTCATTTAGATAATCAAATGATGAACATTGGGGGTTGCGGTCTCAAAAATACTGAGAACCGCTGAAAAGACATACCTACCTAAAAGCCTTTCTAATATTTTTTATATTCTTGGAGAGGGCAAAGATTGGGTTTAGGGAGGGAAACGCTCCCTCTGGCCCCCCTGTAGCTACGGGCCTGGTATCCACCCGATATGATGATTTGAATAATAAGCGTGTTCTGCTTTTTATGAATAATAAGCGTGCTCTGCTTTTTATGAATAATAAACGCTTAAGAAAAAAAATTATTCGTGAGTTCATCAAAAATAACTTGTTGAAACAATACGAAATTTTATACATAAAATTGTTTAAAAAATCCGGACATCCTTTACACCATGGGTCAATTCACTCTGCAAGTGATATTATTATATTCTTGGTAAATGCGTTGAATTTTAATGAAATGATAATTCATTTCTTCAATAAAACGATTCTGGGCGAGCCTTTGTTAATTATATAGAACAATAATTTTACCATGAGGTTTATTTGGAATGTGTTTAAAAATTGTTATTTAATAATAAAATGTTCTATGTCCATTTCATTATTCGTGAAAAAAATTAATTTTGCTATGCTTTTAAACTTAAATCTCTTATGATTCCAAATTTCCACAAGTGATTTTAACAAAAACATAATTAAAATTTTACCTTACAACAACAGCATATATACAATTTTTCACCCTAAAAACAATAAATTGAATATGTTATGTAACAATGAGAAAAAACTGCACTATTTTGATCATTCGTAATTTGTGTTAAAATTCTAACTTGTGAAAAATTAATCTTCGAATCAACTTTTATGTAAATTTTAACACGTGTAGACAATCACGTGAAGAATCTTTTTGTAAAATAAAATATTTACCTGATTAAGAATAAAATATTTTATGAGGTCTAGATTAAAAAAAAAAATCATTATTTAATGTAAAGATTCATAATTTCATTCAAATTTTAACTTTGAACGGTTATAAAAAAATTAACTCCAGATTTACAAAAATTTTTAATGTTCATTAAATATATATGTGAATGAAGTTATGTTAAATTTTCAGCTAATAATATCAATATTTCAAAATTGTATAAAATTAAAAATTTACAAAAAATAAGGCAATTCCAAAATTGTATAAATATTAGATATCAATAATATCAATAAAATAAGACACCATTCTCCCTCCCCACACACACATAAATATACCAATGTGTTTTTCAATTCTCGACTTTTCGAGTGGGGTTATTTCGATAAACAGTTTTAAAACAATTAGAAAACGCATCGTAAAACATGTAAAGGCATCTATTGGGAAAAAAAATAATAACATCCAATGGATTAATAATAAAAGTTTTATGCGGTCTTTACTGAATAAGTTTTTATTTTACATGAAAAGTTTCATATACATAGTTCTAACTTTAAACGCTTGTAAATACTTTTTCATCGATTCATATTAAAATTAATATGTAATCGTATTGTCACATCGGAAAAACGAAACCGATGAAATTAAACTAAATAAAGGCGGGACATACTTCGCATGATGGGTGTTCTTCGCACGACGGGTGGAATTGTTTGACAGGTGTATTGAATTTTAAAGAAACGATAAATCATTTTTTCAATAAAACGATTCTGAACGAGGGAAGTTAAGAATATAAAGAAGGATGTTAATACTATAAATATAAACTAGTAGGTTAGATACTGTTATTTAATAGTGTAAACATACACATATACATATTATAATAGTGTATACATGGCATATACATATATAATATATATGGCAGTCCGTGTAATATGTGACAACTGATAAGGCGTTGTGGCTTTGAGAAATGTAATTGGGCGGCAGTCCAAAGGCCACACCGTAATTGCCGACTTGTATCGTATTAAATTTAGCGTCAAAAAATTCATACGATAAGATAAGCGAATAACAAAAACCTTTTGTGTCCGTACTTCCTTCGACTTTTTTTCAGTCTTACCCTTGTAAAATGTTTAATTCTTTGTCCGTAAGAAATTTTATTGCACCAAAATATTCGCAATGAAATTTTCTATCTAGAGACCAAATTTCAAAATAATCGGTCGAACCAATTTTCTTATATGTACGTTAAAGTGCGTGATTTTAGGTATAACTAACGAATTCAGTCGAAATTCTAACTTCAAACGGTTATAAAAAAAAAATTGACTAAC
>JAIPRM010004145.1:0-23833 GCA_025469315.1 Stegophylla sp. TES_Ste_2020 | reverse complement strand
TCGTTTTACTGAAGAAATGATTTATCGTTTCTTTAAAATTTAATACGCCCGTCAAGAGAATACCACCCGTCGTGCGAAGTACACCCATCGTGCGAAGTATGTCCGGCTTTTTTTTTTTTGTAATATTTATTCTTTTATTAAGCTTACATTTAAACAAATAAAAATATTCAATCTCTTCAGGTGTTCAGTAAAAAAAATTTCCAGTACCAAGAAAACTCAATTAAATATTGAAAAATATGTGAAATATGCACTTAAAATTCAAATATGACCGAAATATGCACTTATATCGAAATAAGAGCTAAATAAGCAAAATATGCAAATTAAAGAGAACTGCATTCAACTTCTGGTGTTATGAAACGCATTTCTATATTACTTAGCTATGTTTTGAATATTTTTTAAAAAATATGCTTACTCCTATATGTCCCTTAGCCCTAATTATAACTGTTACATTTATTATGTGATATGCAGAGACAATAACACACGCGACTAATGAATTACGCCGACGATTAGTTGTCGAATATTAATAAACTACTGTAGCACTTGTGCGACAAACGAAAGCAAAAAAAAAATCACTTTATGAATATTGTCGTGTAAATAAAAGCTCCGTCACAGATCTATTGTAAATCCACGTATTACGAGAGCAGTGTAGAGAATAGATGTGTAACAAAAGTGCCATCTAGATAAGGGGTGCAGATAATTTTATACACATTAATCTGGATACAGATAAAGATAAATACATTTTGCATTTATCTAGATGTGATAAAGATTCTCTAACTTTTACCTGGATAATTTAAGAGATAAAATCATATTTTTTTTTTCATTGAATTTAAATAATAACTTAACCGTCCATTATTACAGCTTCAAACCTTGAGATTCTATAAAAATTAATATTCTTGTAATAATAGAATATGCAAAAGTAACCGACTTAAAAGTACCAACTGTTTAAAAAAATTCTGTGGAAAATGGGTGTACAATTATTTAGATGTAATATTCGAGTGTTTGATAAAATATAATTACTTTAGTCGTTTTAGATCTGAGTTTGTTTGTTTGTATTTTGTAGAAACGTTTAATTGTATAGAAATAATTACAGTTTTATATAAATTTCATACAGTAAATTTTCTTAGATCAGCGCAATGGTACTTAAGAGAGGTTCTCAATACTTTTTCTAAAAACAATAGGAAAATCGAGTGAAAATGGAAATATATACCATACACGTTATTTTCATAAAATTGCTTTTAATAATTTCACCATTACTGAAAAATTAACACGACTTGAAACCAAAAATATTTACCCATTACCAATAATAGTATTTTATACAGACGGGAAATTTGACCACTTTTGGATTAAATATAGAATTTTAGATAACCTTGTGTTTTGTAAGGTTTTATCTAATAAAATATAAAAACAATTTATATTATAAGCTGTGAATTTAATATAACCTGACTAACACATATGCATAATTAACCTGAAAAGTAAAAATGATTTATTTTTTCTTAGCGAAAGCTTGAAAAATACGAGGTAGAAATATGAAAATATTGCTTGACAAGGTAGGTAGATACCTATTTTTATATAAAAGATATTTATTATTTCATGTGAAATAGTTTACAGGTTTTTTTTTTTTGTGGGGTGGCGTATTTCGTTCGGTGACACGCTATCCCCTCCGGATGTGTCGCGGAAGTGATAGTCATATAAAAACATGAGATGACCTTTTTTAGATTCTTTTTTTTTTATTTTGTTCTATATGAACACCAAATTTTACCAAATTTCTAATCTTCTTTCACGTTAATAGTGTGATAAACAATTGGCTGAGTTAAAAATATGTTTTTATTTGTAATATAAATAAACTTTATAATTTTTAAGTAAAGTTGTCTTATATAATAAACTGAAGCTACACTTAGAATCTATTTATTGGCGGATTTATCGATTCTTTAAATTTAACACATCTTCCAAATTCCACCCCAGTTGTAAAGAATATACCTAATTATATGGTTTCATGTATGTCCGAATTTTATTTTTAATCTTTTTATTAAGAAGTTATAACTTATTTACGTTAATGATAGGTTTTCAAAATATGCGACAACAATAAAATTTTACTTATTTTAGAAAATTATTTTACTAATTTATTAATTTAAAATATAATTATTAATTTTAATCCGTGTAATTAATCACTTAGTTTGGGTTTTAAAAAATTAATATTACTTTTTTTTTTTTTGTCCAACATCAAAATATTAGTCTACAAGGTGCCACTGTTAAGTTCATTTATTCCAACAGGCTTCAGGTTCGGTTAATTTTTAATCCGGCCTTGTCGAGGAATGAAGAATGCCGATATTGCAAAATATTCCCGGGTTTTTAATTTTGGTACCAAATTATAGTTTGCTCTACTTAGAATGTCCGCTATTTAGGAGGTTACAACCCCTATTGAGTACGCATATTTTTTCTGGGAAATTTTAAAATGACCACTATTTGAAATGTAATAATATATTTACTTCTAAGAGGTGTTCATTAATAAAGGTTTCACTCAATATAATCGACAAAAACATTTTCAGAACCCGGTTAATATGACAAAAAAACCATAAACCGTTGACATTTTGTTGGGCTTTTCTTACCGGATAATTGAAATCGATATGTTTTAAAAACCGAACTCCATGCGAAGTCTAAAAGTTATTGTGGTTGTGATATAAAGTTTTTACAAAAAGGTTATACTCTTTCGGTCGAGCTTCGAGAGATTAAATATTTTTAATTGTCATGATAAAACACAGATTGTGTATATTTTACAATCAACTCTTAATTAACATGAAAATGAAAAATTGCAAATCATAAATAAGGAAAACTGATGGAATATGTATCGTAAAATGTTTAATTCGTTTGAACAGCATGATTAAGTAAGAAGTTTTAATTAAATTTATAAATAACGTTGCAGTCGAAAATTAGTTTTAGTCGTATTACGATCAATTTTTATTACTTTACGACAAACAACGAATAATTATATTGTTGTAATAAATAAATGGTTAATAAACTATTTTTATTTATTCTGTGTTACCAAAGGAAAAGTATAAATATTTAGTAACTGATATAATATATGTTACGGTAAAAGTACGAATACCGGTGAATCCTAGGTTTTACCGACTGCTCTCGGTAAATGTCCGAATTTCGGACATTTACCAATTGATTTCGGTAAAACCTAGGATATACAAAATAGTTTAGTCAAACCCCGAATGATTTTTGTAGTTCGGACTTTTACAAACGAGATTTGGTAAATCTTAGGATAAACAATCAGTGTTAGTAAAAGTCCGAAATTTAATTTTTTTTTTACCAGTTGTGTGATATTAATTATTACTAAATATTAGCGCGACTGACTTTGGTAATTTATTTTCGACTCTAATATGAATCATGATGAATCTAGTTGACCTTAAGTGATAAAAGTTTTTAATACCTAATACACTGTGTTGTGTTGTACACACAATTTATTTTGCTTACAATTAAAGTTTTCATTTTAAGATATAGAACAGGTTTAATAGTAGATTTATTTAGTAAATTTATATCCAGTCATATTGGAAATAATTTTACGAGCAGTATTCGTTTAACTATTGTCACGTGTATTATAATTGTGTAAATATGTCGCTTAAAATACGATTTTATGACATTTTACATAATATTGTCGAATCAAAAAATGAAAAACTTTTGTAAATATGTAAGGATGATAAAAATTTATGTCAAGATAATATAAAATTTGAACCTTTGTAGTTTATATTAATTAATAATAATAATTTAAGTATTTTTTATTAATATTTAATAATAATTTAAACTTTTGTCAAAATGTAATAATAATAAAAATTTGAGTTAAGATAATGTAAAATTTTAAATTTGAACCTTAGTAGTTTGCATTAATCTATAATAATAATGTAAGTTTTTTTATTAATGTATGGTAATAATTTCAACTCTTTTTAATATGCAATAATAATAATAATATATACTTATATCAAAATAATGTATAAACTTATAAATACCACACAATTGGTCAAAAAAAAAAAAATTAAATTTCGGACTAACACTGATTGTTTATGCTAAGATTTACCAAATCTCGTTTGTAAAAGTCCGAACAACAAAAATCATTCGGGGTTTTGACTAAACTATTTTGTATATCCTAGGTTTTACCGGTATTCGTACTTTTACCGTAACATATATATATATATATAATTAAATTTGGATTTTAATATTTCACTAAAAATTGTTTCTAATTTACAGATTTTCTTAAAGTACCTTGAAGACGATTTCAATGGTATTGTTTAAAATCACATTTTTAATTTTCCAACATTAGTTTTGTTTTAACCATCATTCTTATATTATTTTAGCATAGATAACTCGATCGACGTTAACAGTTGCGACGAAAATTCCAAAAACGTATCCGTTTTTCATTTTTAAGGACTTCTGAAATGTTTGCAATTTTTTATTTAAATTTTCATCAATACATAAACAAAAAAAAAAAGAAAGCCGGACATACTTCGTACCACGGATATTCTTCGCTCCTCGGGTCACATACTCTTGGTGGGCGTGTAGAATTTTTAAGAAACGATAAATAATAATACAAAGAACAATAATAGTCATGATTTTCAAACACACTGCGCAAAAAGGTTTTTTTATATTGTTATCTATCTACTTATAAATTATCGTAAACTTTGGATTAAAAAAAAAAAGATGGTTTTCAGGGAATCTTTTTTTGAATTTTGGGTAGTCTTTTCCAAATTTTGAGAAAACTATTGAAAATTTGTAAATATGATTTCTCAAGAGTTGCTGTTGAAAACTTTTGGACAAACATTTCCACACGAAAAAGTATCTACAAAAAAAAAAAAAGTTAAAAAGGAAAAGAAACGTCATTGTAAAAAACACTAGCTTCTTCGCTCTACTCAGTATCTAAAATTGAAAAAAAAAGAAAACGATAATATTTGAATAAAATTTCTATCGTGGAACCACATTAAAAATTAAAAAATGCCATAATGACATTTAGTAAATCCGTCGAGTCGTCGAAAAGAAAGTTACACGACCTTTCGCCGATGATGTAAGTGTTGTACGGAACTGAAAATAAACGCGTACTCGCGTACATAATTTGTTTGTGTACATACGCGCTTCATAAATAAATCATATTAATAAATATTACGAGTTACGTGCGATTTTGTCATCGTAAAATTTTTGCCTCTTTAATCGCCCAATTATGCGGGACGGCATAATGTATACAGCAGCACTCGTGGGCAGATTATTCACCATTACAATGCATCAAGTACGTAAGCCGTCAGACTAATTTTGTATTCTCAAACGCTTATTGTTATAAACGACCGTGACAATTTATGATAATAATTAATAGTCGAATTTGTTTTTATTATTATTATTATTAAAACGTTTGAAATACGGCCCCGCACGCGAAAACGTATATTTTATTCGTACCTAAATATACTTTCAGTGGCCCGCGAATTTTGGTATGTGTATAATAAAAAATTTCATCTTGTCCACCCCAAAACGTTAAATTATTATCAAACACTCGTTGCGACTATTGTAATAATAATACGGGTGGTCGAAATTCAAAAGCACATTTTAAATAGCTCATAGGTGTACGAAATTATTCATAACGAATATGATTAGGAGGGGATAGGATGTTGACTTTTGTTGCGTTTCCAACTATTGTGTTTTGTCATAGCTGAAATGCGCTCCAGTAACAATTCAACACAAAGTGACCGTAATTTATTCAATTTATACAATTATTTTTACAGTATGTTTTGCGCTTTTACGGTATCCGTCCGTTTCAAGTGCATAAAATAATTGATAACATATTATTGCAATATTTTTTGCCTGTTCTTTCCTCTTTGTCTTTTCATAGTTAGTTTTGTATATGATACATGGAATGGTTTATAATTTCACATTAAAATTTTCTAGACCTTAGAAATTAGTTTTTCAAATTCTGAACAAAGTGAAGAAGCTAGTGTTTTTACAATGATGTTTATTTTATTTTTTCTGTACACACTTTTTCGTATGGATCTACTTGTCTAAAAGTCTCGATCAGCAACTTTCTAAAACTGGATTTTCCTCTAGTGTTACTTTAAGGATGCAAATTTTAGAATTTATGATTTTTTTTTTTTGGCAAAACTACCCAAAACTTGGCATAAAAGTACTCAGAAACCATCATTTTTTTATTCAAATTTTATATGAAAATTTAAATATAGGTAGACAATATTTTGGATAAAGAAAATTTTGAAAATGTGAAAAAAAATTTAGATTTTTTTTTTAATACTTTCTTTCTCATTAATTATTTTTTCCTTTTCTTTAATTATTTGATAAAAAAGAGTAGAGTAAAGTAAAATAAAGTATAGACAAGAAAGTCGGACATTATAGCTCCACGGATATTCTTTGTTCTTCGGGTCAGATACTTGGTGGGTGAGTTGAAAATGATGATTATTATTGTTCTTTATACTATTAACTTTATTCGTTCAGAATCGTCTTATTGAAGAAATGATTTATTGTTTCTTTAAAATTCTACACACCTACCTAGAGTATCTGACCCGAGAAACGAAAATTGTCCGTGGTGAGAAGTATGCCCGAATTTTTTTTTTTTTTTTTAATTGTTGTTTGACGATTTTTTCCAAAGAGATTTTTGAAAATCTAAAAGAGGCGTTAAATAAAAACAAAAGCTGGGAATCTCTGACATAGATGTATCTAAATATAAATACATATTAATAAATTATGTTTATAATTTTTAGCGGGACACCATAGAGGAGTGAAAGGGACCATAAAAATAACACCCTTCTTTCGTATCAAAACAGAAATATGAGTAATCACAAAGACCGTTCTATTGTTTGTCGAGAACCGCGCAGTGTATTGTATAGAACCGAATTGTGTCCCGAGCGCATAAATTATGACGATTACTAATTAAAATTTGCATAGGACCGAAATTTGGTCAATTGTCTCCGTATAATGTCAAACGCAAAAATTGAATAACGTCCAAATTTCTAATAACGATAATATTCAGTATACAATGTATGACGTTTAAACTACAATAACGCTAAAACGCATTTTTTTTTTTTTGTGTCCTGTCGTATACTGTTATTTCTGAGGAGTATAGCCTAGAACTGCGGAATATATTCTCAAATTTAACTTAACAGTCTGAAAAAAAATGTTTATACTCACAAAAATAATGAAATATTTTCTATACTTTTAACCCTAACATTCTGTTGAGGGTATGTAAAACGAACAAAGTTCGAAAAAATTAATTTTAATTTTAATCTAATTCAATAATGTTTTTTCTTTCAAATACCATACAATTATATCGTATTTATCATAGTTTTTCACAGTTGTAAAAGATACGACAAAAAAAAAAAAAAAAAAAATACAGTGTATAAAGATCATTAAAACAATAAAATTGTAAGTCGGCGGCACACATCCAAATCATTCGACCCGAGAACAAGACAAACATTTCAGTTTAAAACGCAATCATTGAATCCGTCTCTGCTTTTCTGCTCGTCGTGAATACTAATAACTGCAATGACTTTAAACGTCAACAGTAACATAATTTACCCAATCCCATTACATCTGTCATCGTATTTAAATCGAGTCCACAGTTGGTCAATCGCATTATATCCCTCACTATATTCACCCTTGCAGAGACGATTAAAACGGTCGCTGGTTTAGAGGCGTTTTAAATTTAAATCGTCGGGGTGGCGGTATTAAGTACATACCCAAACCCATTATACTACTTTACTTTACTTTGATTGATTTTTCTTTTTATCCAATAAATAATAAGGGAAGGGAAAATTTGAGAGAGAAAAAAAGTATTAGAAAAATAGTTTTTCAAAATGTTTTTTCACATTTTCTCAATTTTCTTCCGCAAAAATATTGTTCATATTATTATCTGTCTACGTTTAATTTTCATAAAGTTTAGATTAAAAAATATGGTTTCTGAGACTTTTTTGCGAAATATTAAATAGTTTTTCCCAAATCTTGAAAAAACTATTGAGAATTTGGAAAAATGGCTTCTCTAGAGTACCATCTAGAAATAAATCGTGATTCAAAATTTGCAGGTCGAAACTTTTCGATAAGTATTTTCATACAAAAAAGTGTTTATAAAAAAAATAAAAATAAATAAACACCATTGTAAAAACACTAGCTTGTTCACTTTGCTCACGATCTAAATTTTTGATGAGAAAAAAAATGATAGTAAAAAATTCCAATATTTTTTTTAAATATTTTCTAAATTTTCCTGCACCTAATTATTTTTCTTATTATTGTCTCTATTTTTAAATTTTTATAAAGGTTGGATTAATAATAGATAGTTTCCGAGTCTTTTTTGTCAAATTTTGAGAAGTTATTTCAAAATTTTGAGAATGTTGAAGATCGACCTCTCAAAATTACAATTTAGAGAAAAATTATGATTCAATAAGTTGCTGGTAAAAACTTTTGAATAAGTATTTTCCGTTTTCAATGACATTAACATAAAAATGGATTCAAAAGACATTTTTGGCTCTCGACATAATTTTATTTATCCATGTGGTTCGTGAGCATATTTATGTTGGTCACCCCTGCTCTAGATAGTAAGAGTTTGGCGCGGTGTTTCAGAGTAGAAAAGTTTTTATTGGAAAAGTTAGAAACCGCGTGTGACGCGTCCGAATGTGTTCTCTCGCCGTACGTAGTATCTAATTTTAGTTTTTGAGAACAATCTAAAATAATATCGTCCCTTTCACGTGTTGGAAAATATCGAGTTCGTGTTTTTAATATGTTTTCTCGATCTGTGTGGACAACGACGATGACGACGACGACGGCGTTAACATCGGATAACAATTGTCACTTTGATATTGCAATTCTTTATTGCTTATAGTTTTTGCTAGAACAATATATATATATATATATATATATATATGTCCATAGAATACGTGTGTCCGTTTCACAATCTAAAATGAAGCGTTGAAATAAAATCAAACGTATTGAACACCCAAAACCCCCCTGACACGCCACTGACCTCTATCAAGTGAAGTACTCGAAAACCGAATTGCATTTCATTAATGACATTTTTATATTTTGTATAATTATAATTCACATTTTTTTAATGTGCTCCAAAAATGCAATTTTAAAATTATAATATTTTGTTTTAGTTAATAATTTTGTGCATCGTTTTAAAACTATTTTGTCTCTGATAAGACAATTTGTCATTTACAAATCAGTGATTACAGTTTTAAAGAAAATAAAGATTGTACACACACACACACACACACATATATAAATATACATATTATATACATTTCAAAATGTTTTTTTTAAAAAAAATCTTAACTCTTTTTATAATACTATTCAAAATTATTCAATTATTCGAAAAATATCAACAAAATCTTAAGTAATAAATTTAAAAATTACCGTAATAAACAATGTTTTAAACTTTTAATATGTTTTTTCTCTCCTTGAAAAGTAGTCAATATGAAGTTAGGTGAATTGTAAATTAAGCCAATGCTATGTTATTTAATTTATACATATATATGTCGCATCCACTAAATGAAATCGAATGTTTCATGAAGTCTATCCATTTAGTGAAACCGCCGTTTTTCTACACTAAATGGACAAAATTTTGTCCTTTTTGCAAAGTGGATAAAATTAATTTTATCCCTTTAGTGCATTTCCATATTTTTATGTTTGATGTTGACAATGAAATTTTGATAATTTGTAACGATAAATATGACTGTGTAATAATAACTAGTATCGTATAGTAGGTAGTTATCGAATAAATATGATCATGGATTCTTTAAAATTAAACACACCCACCGTGATTATTCCGCTCGAGTAGCGGAGAATACCCATGGTGCGATGTTTGTCTGTTCTTTTTACTTTCGTAATTTGTTTCATATTATATTCAAAAAATAGATTCGAATGCACGTCCTGTTGCGTCAACAGGGAGGTGGGTGAGGGGGATGGGAAGAAAGAACGATTCGCGTCACGAGCCAATAATATTTCCGATTTTAACGAAAAATATATTTACATAATGACGTGGTGTTTATTATTGTCCGTTAAAATCGATTATGCGTGTAAATATATCCTTGTCGACGACAAATTACTATCCGAATATTAATTACACATTCGAAACGGGAATATTTTTGAGTTACTAAAATATGTATTAAAAAAGCCGGACATGTTTCGCACGATGGGTGTTCTTCGTATGACGGGTGGGATTCTCTTGACGGGTGTATTTACTTTTAAAGAAACGATAAATCATTTCTTCGATAAAACGATTTTGAACGAGGGAAGTTAATAGTATAAAAAATAAATGAGAAAAAAAAATGTTAGAAAAATATCCAAAAATTTTCTTGCGCCAAAATCTTTCTTATATTATTTTCTATCTGTGTTTAAATTTTCATAAAATTCGGATCAAAAAAAGGATGGTTTCCCAGTTGTTTTTGTCAAATTTCGGTTAGTTTTTTCAAAAAAAAAAAAAAAAGAAATTGAAGAATTGAGAAATTCAAAAAATGACCTCTTTAAATTACAATCTAGAGGCAAATCGGGTTTCAAAAAATTATCGATCGAAACTTTCGGACAAGTATTTCCTTACGAAAAGTTGTACACAGAAAAAAAAAAAAATAAATAAACATCATTGTAAAAACACTAGCTTCTTCATTTCGTTCAGAATCTAAAATAATATCGTACCGTGTGTGTCTGGGAGACGGGCCAAAATCGTTGGCCACTCACTGCGGTTTCGCGATTGTTACGACCTAATAACACGGAGTAATAATAATAATAAAAAAAAAAAACAACCATAAAGCGCGAGTCAGTCAACCCGCGAAACGCGAGTTATAAAAAATTATTTTTTACTCGATAAAGTCGAGATCTCACGAGCTGTGATGTAAATAATTATAACACACAATACGATTAATGAACGAATCGGAAACCATTGTGCGTCGAGAGTGTACAAGATAAATAATAATCGTTATAGTCGTGTTGTCGGGCGCACTCTGAGCTACGATGACGGGAGAAATTGGGGAGAGAACAAGACGTCGTATTATGACGACGACTTCGGCACGGTATATCGGTCATTATTTCACGCGGTAGTTTCACTGACTCATCACCACCACAGCGAACACGACAGTTGACCAATAGTCATTATTACACGTACGATGATATATAATATATATATGTATGTACATGGCAATAAAATATATAACATTGATAGTTACGACGACGTTCGTTATTTTACAATATTGGGCGGGACCATTTTCCTCCAGTGTCCATTCTCCTCCAGAAAAAAAAAAAAAAATAAAGTCCTTTTTCCTCTACAAATAAAATACCATTCTTCTCCGGTTTCCATATTCCTCCAAATATTATTTTTCTATACGGATATATTATGTAACTAGGACAAACATATTAAATAATTTCGGGAGTGCTGCAATATTGTTAATTTTCTTATTTTTTATTAAATTAAATAAATACTTATTTATGTTACTAAATAATTTGTTAAAAATATTTATAGTTATGTTATTGTCGCAATAAAGTTGTATTATTATTATTAAAAAAACTGTGTATGATATACTTTCATGGACGTAACTACGATGGGATAGCAGCCTCCCCCCTGTATTCTCTCCTGCTTCGAACGATATATATATATATATATATATATTGTAAAATCAGAAGTATTCAAAAATACCAAAAAAGTCCAAAGATTATATTATGGTAAATAAACGCCGGGAAGCTAACGATAAGGCAATGATACAATAATAATTGGAAAAAAAAGAAATTATTACTAGGTAACAATAACTATTGAAATTCAAACTGATCTATATATAAATATTGCTTTTGCTTCTTTTGTTTTTGGGTTTATATTTTTTGAGAAAATGTCAAATAATTACGAAAATATATAGTATTTAATTTTTATATACCTTTTATATAATTCAGTTTAGGTACCTATATTAACGACTTATTATTTATAAAACATTTAATTTCTTTATACCTTTTTAAAATTTATATAATTCTACAATTAGATATATTCAATGTATATTGACGATATATTATTATTTACGAAACTTCTCATTTTTAATTTTAAATTTTTGTTTAAGTACCTACTTATAATTTTCTAAATTCATTGTATTTACTATAAATTTATATAGTCATAATAGAATAAAAATAAAAACATGATAATTATAAATTAATAACGTATTGATTTGTATTTATAAACTATTTACCTTTATTCTTCTTTTTCATCAGATTCATACGATATTAAAATATATTCAAATTTGATGTCAAGATGAAAAAAAAAAAAAAAGGCCGGACACACTTCGCACTACGGGCATTCTTGCTCCTCGGATGTGATATATGCGACGATTGGTGGATGTGTTGGAATTCAAACAAACGATACGTGATTTGTTCGGCCGCGAGCTTCAGTTAATAATTACAGACGAACATAATAATTATTGTTACTTTTTTATATTGAGCATAATATTTGATTATTAAACATCTACGAATGGTGGTGATATTGTTAACAGCATTTTTGAAATTTAAACATGTTACTTTTGGAATAGATAACGTTTAGAAACATGATTTCGATGACTTTTAATTTTTTTCGACAATTACTATATTTAGCCTTAACTAAGGTACAAATTTGTTAGCCTCATATCTTAAATTTTTAATTTTTAAAACAAATATCCCGTCCATTTCGTACATTTCAACTTACTTATGTGAATCTAACTCGCCTTAAAGTTTTGATAGGCCCCAGTAATCAATTCACACGGCAAACGTTGTTCAGTTTGTAAATCCTTATCAAACTTGATTACAAAGCCATTACAAGAACTAATGGCAAAAGCACGAAACCATTCATGCCCAAATTTACCCACTTATGCAATAGTCGGTGTTCAATAGTAAAGTAAATAATTGAACAGTACTGTTAATCATTGAATTCAGTCTGCACCGGCCCAGGACAAATGTCCTTGCAAAAAAAATAAAAAAAATAAGGTCCTTATTACACACGTCCTGCGCGCAACGGTACGATAGTCAGCCGAACATCATGTCGATATCATTTTGAAACTTATTAAAATTCAATTCGCATGCACATATTTTTTCGTAAAATACTTTTTCTCTAGATTCCCAACGTTCGACCGACATAATATTGTACGAGTGCAATTGCATACTGGATGCAGTGTGTGCATGCGGGTCAATGTTATTTTAAGAATTCAACGTATGTATCCAATATTGTGCAAAAAAATAAAAAAAAAAGCGTACCTATTTGATTTTCAATTTATATCACGAATATTATGAAATACTATTAAATTATGTGTTGTAAAACCAAATTTGATTGCTATTCAAAAAACGATTAGATTAAATCGTAGAGCATAGCTAATAAATTACAAAAATAATAATTTTTTTTCATAAAAATATTTTTAATATTATCTATATATTTAAATTTTGATAAAGTAGGCTTGAAAAAAAAATTTAAAGTTGTTTTTGTCAAATTCTGGGTAGTTTTTCCCAAGTTTTGGAAAAACTATTAAGCATTTTGAAAAATTTCCTCTTTGAAGTAGCATACAGAGCCCGAATTTTGGTGTGAAAAGTTACTGGTCTAAACTTTTGAACAAGCATTTCTATACAAAAACTCATACAGAGAAAAATAAAAAACATCACTATAAATATACTTGCTTTTCCACTCCACTCAGAATCTACGAAAATAATCATCTTTAAAATTAATTTATTTAGATCAAGACTACCCAATTTATTTTGGAAGTGATCTATAATTTTGATTCCATTTAACTGGTGAGCAATCTTATGAACAAGACTCACTTACAATAATTATAATTCTTCTATACATTGATAGTTAAATTGATATGGATTTGAATTAAACAAAGCTTTAAATTGCACATACTTAACAATATATACAAAAAATCTCAGCGAGACCTATGAAGGGGCTTATTACCTCATAATTTTTTAACACTTGGTATTTTTGGTAATTGTTATTGGGTAAGAAAAGTAAAGTAATGTAATGTAACGTAAATTAAAGAAAAGTTATGGTTAAGTTAAGAGTTATTATTCCGTGGATTCAACGTGTTATTACTCGTGATTATTCCTCGGTTGCACTAATTTTTTAATAAAAAGTTATATGTTTATAAAAAATTATTAATTCGACAAATTCTTAATAATTCCAAATATATTTCTATATATTTTATACAATCACACAAATTATATTACTGTGGATCGACTTATTTTTGTATTTCAAATGAAAATAATGAAAATAAAATTTTTCAATTCGTGGAAGTGAAGTCATCCATACTTTTGTTGACATATTCAATTATATTTTTCTTTAAAATTCCCTTCCCCCCTCCCTGAATTGTTGCCCACGTCATGGACGGGTTGCCCTTCTCACCCCCCTCCCCTAGCTACGGCTCTGATTATATTATACACGTCGGTAGTAGTTGTGTAACAACAGGATTATGTATTCGTTTTATTTGCATGTTATTGGACACTACTTACCATTTTATTTCAATAACAAGCATAATAAGAATTATCATAATTTATTGATCCCGTTTTCGCATATTTAGACACACGTGAGTTTTTATTGCATTATCGAATCAATAATAATCTGTGATTCTCAGTTATTATAAGAGTATAGTTTATTGAAATCGATTTTTTAAACTTAATTTATTTATTTATTTATTATTGTAATTTTTTTTTTTTTTAGCTAATTCTATATTGTTTTCGCTCGTGACTAGCTGTCATTAGAAACAGCACAACGTGTTCGCGGGATAAACATCAAAAGATGAGCGATGTCCTATTATTGTATGATAATATCGTAAGAAAAAACGATTACGTTTATTTATTTTTTTTCCCCTATGATTTTGCACGTCTGGTTTTAATATGCAAGTAGTGTACAACGTTCAGAGTTCTTCGTGAGAAAATTTACGGGTGTAAAATAATAAAAACTGAAAATAAAATTCCGTCAAAGTCACTACGCTCGTTTTACGACGTTCATGCAATCAGTTATTGAATAATGACGGTCACAGGTCGAAAGTGAGCGAGTCGCGTTTTGTTTAATAATTATTTCTCGAGTTTAGAGAATATTAAATGTATACTTACTACAGTGTGTTCGTCGGAACGACTCGGCGGGTCCTCGGGGATATTATTATCTGTACGTTGTATGTAACTTTCCGACCGCTGTGCAGATGTGATGAAATTATAGTAGAATCTTGGTCCCACAAAATATATTTCCTCCATCAAGATACATATAAATAAATCAGTTGTAGGCTGTCATCGCACACACTTTGGAAAAGCATTGTCGACTCTCAGTGGCAAATGCAACAGGTGCAGCTTAAGAGGTTAATAATTAACCCCATTGGCTGTATTAAATTTTATGTCGTTAAAACGTCAAATTAAATTGGTCAGGTTTTTTGCTGATTTCAAAAAACTTGATTTTCTTAAACATTGTATATTTGTAGCACACAATTATTTTACAAATTTAATTTTAGCTATTATTATAACCATAGAAGCTGATTTAAATTACAGTGACCTATGTGACTGCATTGGCTGGCAAATTTCGGTAAAATTGTATTGAATATTTATTTTGTATTCATGTGGTAAAATACCTAATTTTATATTCTGGGTGGAGCGAGGAAGCTAGTGCTTTTACAGTGATGATTATTAATTTTATTCTGCATTTTAAGGAAAAAATTTTTTGTATAGAAATACTAAAACTAGTAGTACTAAAAGTTTATTATAGCAACTTAATAGATAGGAACTTTTAAGAGGTCTTTATTCTAAATTCTTAATATTTTTCCAAAGACAAGGAAAAACTACCAAAAAATTGAGTAAAATTTGCAAAATATGACATGAACGAAATGCCCATGAAATTAATTTTAATAATTTCGCAATAACACCGAAATTAATAGGTCTAGAAACTTGAAATGTTGATCCTTTACCAACTATAAAAAATATGAAAAAATATTTGTGCTCTATTGGATGATAAATTATTTGAATTGTGTATTATTAATTTTGATTTCGTTAATTTTTTGCAAAGTAACATTTATTTCTTCCTAGGAAATTTTGGATAACGAAGACAGTTGGCAATTATTATAGGTTAACTCATTATTTTTTATGAAAGGACATTTTGTTTTTTCTTTTTTAGAATAGGGACAGAAAATTTCATTCAGCATTGGGACGACAAATTGCTAAATTCGCCTCTGTATATTGAACATTATTATAGGTAACATTGTAACTTTAAATAGTTGTGAGAGGAGGTGAGGGGAAAGAAGAAGAAGAACCATTATAATAACAATAATCATAAAACCTAATATTTTGATTATTCTATGTGTATTAATGTCAAATTCGATGATAAAATTATTTAAAAAATACTTACAAATAATGATTACAAGTACTTTCGTGATCGTGGTATGCAATGACTTTTTATAATATTGGAAATTTGTTGTTATTTTTCATAAATCTGATTGGATCTTCTTCACATTGAATTTCACCAAAGTATTAAAATTTTTAATACTTATTGTAATCATAAAGTTTTAGATCAAAAGAAAAATTGGGAATAAAATACTGAGTGATATTTGTGATTACTTTTGAAACAAAAAGTAAGTTTAGTAATAATCGTTCACCTATATTTAATCTAATTTAATCGCATATTTGTGGCACACCCTTTGGGAAACACTGATCTCGATGGTGGTCTAAGGAGCTGGTTCCCTCTGGTCGTCGGAACCAAGGAAAGACGCGTAGATGTTTGTTATAAGAACATATATCGCCTTCAGTTCTCAAGAGTCCTTGGTTATTACATCTTAATTTATCTAGAGCATATTATATCGGTGGCCTTATAATTATTATTTTTCTATTCTTGAGATTTTTATTCATAAATCGGGTTTAAAAAAGTTACTATATTTATTTATTGTTTTCTCTTTTTGTTGATTCGTCTATAATATTATCATTAAATTTAAGTCATTATCACGAATCAGAAGACTATGGTTTTGTTCTAATAACGGTTGAACCGCCGCAATGTCACGAGACAAAAGCTCTTTCGAAATTAAAATAATAAAAAAGAAAGCTATTGATTTAATTTATTCGATTGATATTGCCCAATTAACGAAGGGAAAGATTTCAATATTTATAGTTCTACTTATAGTCTTATCGTTGGGAGGGGCGAGAGTGAAATGACCCAAGGCGGAAGAAAATTTTAATAACATCAATTTATATATATTAAATCATTTGACCCTTTAAGGTATAAAAAAAAAATGTTAATAAAGAAAAGAAATCATCAAAAATTGATTTATAATGATTATAAATATATTATAATATATGTATAATAATATTATAAACCTTTACACATTTAAGCGACTCATATTCACAAGTGACACTGCTCTGTTTAAAACAATTGAAATGCATTTAAATTAAAATCCAATTTCATTAAAGAAAATTAAAACTTCGTCACAAAAACGGTTTTAAATTTCTCATTAAATAATACGTCTTTTTATATTGCAAAATTATAATGATAAAACAATCCTTTTCTCGACTTCAACCTCATTATCTTTCTACCTAATTGTTTTGGTTCACCATATCCAAATGTACTTCAGATTCGGCCGGCCACAAAAAAGGTCGGAAATCTGTGCGCAGAGTCTGTAATAATTAATTTGTACTTTTAATGATATTATAATACAGCGAACGGAAACTTTTGAACCTTTAGGTACAACAAAAGCCAGAAATATTTGGCGTTAAGGGTAGTGCTTTGCTCTTTAGGGGTGCGTGTTGAAATTTAAAGAGAAACTATAAATTAATTCATTGTGTAGACAAATAATATTTTTTAATTTTAATGAACAATTCAATAATAGAATAATTCAAGTCCATTTTGTCCATTATTCGTAACAATGAACGATTTTAACTGATTATTTAAACAAAAATAGACCTATGTATATGAAGTAAGTTTGTATAAAATTGTCTACCAAATAAACTGTAAAGATAATTTTGTAAAAAATAATCTTTGATTTATCATCTTGGTCGACTAAACACGTAAATAACTATTAGTTAATCTTTTCTTATAATTGAATTAATTTTATGGAGTCAAAGAAGTATGTGATGATGATAACATGACGTCATGCCAAGGTGCAATAGGAATTTACGACCTGTGCCGGATCCAAACTAGTTATTACCAAGGAAAAAAATGTGGAATTAGCTCTTCGCATTACCTAATAGTCTTTTTTTTCCAGAAAAATAGTATTAAGTATTAATTAATAGGCAATAAAATTAATGTATTTTGCTCATATGTGATGTAAATTTGTTGAATTGAATATACATAAATATGAATATATTGTGTTATCAACATCTAAACGATGACGAATGTTCAAACAAATATTTTTTCAAACAGGAAAAACGTCTATAAACCTAAAACATAAAGACGTATGAGTATGGTATCATTCACTCTTAATTTTTTTTTGAAACTTATAAATTTGTTTTTTGTGTCAAATTCTTGTTTTATGGAATACATTTTACTCACAACACATTCATATACACAAAATAATCAATATGCAGTCCTTGAACAAATTACTAAAATTTGAAGAAAAAAGTATAATCGTATAATATATAAACTTGTTAGATTATGAAACCAATTTTTAGCTCACCTAGCAATAAATAGACTTAGACAAATATATGCAACTTCTAAAACTTCTCATCTCTATTCATAATAATTATTATGATTTAATTGGTGAGATGTTACAATTATTTTAGTTAAAATATCCGATAAAAAAATAGATAATATTTTCAAGAAGATAAAATCATAAACTACTATAACACGATAAATTTTCACTTGATTTGAATAATATTACTATATTAATTCTTCTTAAAAATTTTGGAAATTACTAAATTGTAAAAAAACTAAATTTTTTTCAGTTAATGGCATTTAACTGAAATGTTTTTAGATTACTGTTGATAAAATACATTTATATAATTATTAGTTACGATTATGTAACTCTATAAAATTATGTATATTAACACTTATAATGAAGCAATAAAGCATCAAAAATCTAGAAAAGTACCATAAATTCAAAATAAGTATCAAAAATCCTAAAAAAAGCACTAAAATTATTTATGAGAATCCACAAAAAAAGTTAATAATTGACATAGGAATTAATTTATATTTATTTTCATTATTTAATGTAGTATAATTTATAACTATATACATCTAGAATTGTTTATTATAATTTATTACAAGTTATTGTTAAAGTACTTAGTTTAATATACTAAATTGTAACTAATTACACAAAAATATAATACAAATGAAAAATTCGTTGAAATATAAATTTAAAAAATCCAGACATACTTTGCAATATGGGTATTCTTTACTCCTCGAGTGAAATTGGGTGTGCGTTTGAAATTTTAAAGAAATTATAATTATTTATTATTATTATTATTCAATAAAACGATTCTGAGTGGATTTTCAGTTTATATTAGAAAATTTTACTTAAAAAGTAAAAAGTTTTAAAATATTACAAAATAAAATTATTTTAACTTAACCAGTTTTATATCTCATGATAAACTAAAAACAGCAAAAAGTGTAAAAAAAAATGTTTTTCAGCAAAGCATTTTCCATAATATTATTGTCTTTTTATATTTATTTATTATTTACTCGTATAAAGTTTAGAAAAAAAAGTTTTAAAGGCGTTTTGGTTTAATTTTGGGTAGTTTTTTCAAAATTTTGAAAAAATTATTAAAAATTAAAAAAATACTCGCTTTTAAAAATACTTAATTGAGGCAAATTCTGATTCAAAAAGTTACTATTACTATCTTTACGGATTAAGATATTAATTTACCCTGTAATAAAACACTCTGGGTGATGCAAGACTTCTGAAACACTGTATGTACCTATACAACAAACAACTGTCCAGTCGGCGCGTCCCGACAATTAATTATATACGTTTTATTCATTTCTGTATTCTCTTAACATTTCTGACTTCATTTCCTGTGCGGATAGAAAAAAAAAAAACGAAAAACGTTGTTGTGATCGTTCACGATGCTATCGGCCCGGTTTGCCCACCACCGCTGGGCGCCACTTATCCGCCGAATACGTCTCCCCGGACACGTTATTATTATGCAGTCAAATAAATTCACACGTTCCGTAGGACGCGCGCGTTGCAGTAGTTTTTATAAGATCATAATCTCGTCCTATGCCTCTAGTGTTATTTTAACAGCGATAATAATATTGTGTCTAAAACATAATTCATATTTTCACGATGGCTATAGATCATTAATTTCTAGACGCGGAAGGGAATCCATTTTAACTCTGTTGTATTGGACATGTGAATAATAATAATAAATATCTGTGAATATAAATTATAATTAATGACACGGTTCAACGCGATTTCAATCAGGGATGAACAATATTTCAAATATCTTGTATTTTGTATCTTGAACGATATATTCCATGAATGTTCTACTTACTTTCCTATATTTTTATGTTTAAATACTCTTTTATTTGCTGTATTTTCAATTTTAAAATAAATAAAAAATCATTTCATAAACACTTACAATACATTTTGTAAACAAATAATATTGTTTTAAAGCATGAAAATAGTTTTTTTTTTAATGTTTTTCAAGTCTATAATCAAAATACGTATAATTTCTGATCAATCTAATCGAGAAGAAAAAAAAAATATAAACATTCTAGTTTCTTTACTTCGTTCAAAATCTAAAAAATCGGTTAAACTTTTGGACAATTATTTCTATACGAAAAAGTGCTCAGGGGAAATAAAAATAAATATCGTTGTAAAAACACAATATAGCTTCTTCACACTATTTAGAATCTAAAATGATTTTTGATTAAATTTGAATTGAACCAACTCTGTGTTTCTGTAATTTTACTCTAATTGAATCGTTAGGATTGTAAAACTAAGATATAGGTAATTTATAAAATATATATATAAATATATGATTTAATTTAAATGTAGTCATAAAAAGTGAAAAATGTTTTTATCAGATAATATAAAAGAAATTTTCCTACAAATTCACAAATATAAATAATAACATAATATGTGGTTTATGTAAGTATATAGTAACGATGAAGAATAAAACGCATTAAAAACCAGGTTTCTGTTTTTAATTTATCAATCGTAACAATAGTTCTATTAAAGTAATTATATTTTAATAAGTTTTTTAGTATTTTTTCATAAGATGTATTAATTTTGGCGTTTTATACGTTCGCTTTATAGACCGCTGTGCAACTTGCTGATCGCAAGTGTCAGCGATGGGGCGAGAGGAACGACAGCGTTGCCACGTATTTTTAAATTCACTTTCTTTCCCCCCCATTCTGTTTCACGATTGTTTTCCCTTATACAACCGTTTTTCACGCCCCGTGATACCTCTCGATGTTTTACGATCAACTCGCCAACGCTAAACTTTGACCACAACTTTTTACCCGGGTTTTTCGTTATTTTTCTCAAAGGTAAGTGACCCGAAACAAGCAAAACGTTATTCGCTCCTATTGATCATTGTATTTAATTAGGGTCAGCATGTCGTTGACTTTTGCGGGGTCTTATTTTATGAAACTTTTTGGGGGGGATCATCGTTTTCCATTTATGTCAATAACGCATTTTGTTGGGAAAACTAATTTCTGTTTTGTGTTTTTTGGCTTTTTCAATTTTTAGAATATTGTTTCCACTCTAAGAGAAATTAAAGCAAGTTTATTATTACCTTTTTTTTTTTTTTTTTTAATTTAAAATACACGTTTCTATTCCTCTATAATTACTGTACAGATAAGATAGAACCAGATGATGCACTTCCTATTTAAGTCATGTTTACATTGTTCACCGAAAATGTATACAAATCAACACCTGCCCTCAGATCAGTGTAACCGTTGATGGCAATAAGAAGTTTTTATGACAAATTATTGTTATATGAACCACTGACTTGTTGTATGTTATGATATCGTTGTTTCACTAAATCTTCTCAGTTCCATTTCACGCGTCAAAAATTATTTAATAAATAAAATTACGGTAAAAAGGTAATGTATAGTAATTTAATTCCTCGTATGTGACGCACTACGTTTTTTATGTTATTAAAAAAGTATACCTTTATCTAAATTATTTTTTAGTTACAAACACGGGTTATTACGTGTTTTCTCATTTTTTTTTTTTTTGTAATATTTTTATTTCGGGTCCTTCTGGGGTAATAGTGGCAATTCTTAAATTTATTTTCTTAATTTAAGAACAATATTATACTGGGATCGATCGCGGAATATTTAAATCACTAAACGCTTACCGATTGGAAAAAAAATAACTTGCACTCCTCGTACTCCGTTTGTTGTAAAAAAAAAAAAAAATACGCTGCTTGTAGAATATCAGACGTGTTATACATATTTTTTCCTAGTCGCCGAAAAATTTGAATTGCTAAATTCGAAAAGCTTAGAATTTATTTTTACCCTCAATTTTGACAGTACAATAGTTGAAGTATAAAGAGAGCGAGAAAGAATGCGGTGCTATAGTCTACACCACTATTTATACTCGTAATATATTTTATGTTATTAAAGTCTTAGGTACTGTAAAAGCTTCTGTAAATAAATAATAATAATAATAAAAAAATAAACATCATTACAAAAACGCTAGTTTCTTCGCTCCGCTCAGAATAAAAAAAATTATACAGTTTGAGGCACGTTTAATATTATAAAATTATTTCACAAAACAATTTAACGATCCTTAAAGATAAATTGACCTACATCGTCATAATATATACCTGTGTATATAGCCTCTTTTCTCGACTTAAGTGAAAAATTTGATTTCACATCATGATTCTCAGCCTCAATTTTATATTATTTCTTCAAAATTTGAAGCCAATAATTTCTCGATTTAGAACTGCACGTAATTAACTAATAAATTATTAAGTCAATAATAATTTTTAATTTTTCGGACTTACATAAAATAAATAAAAAAATAAAAAATATATGATAAAGGAAAACGTCGAAATTATATTACCAGGAAGAAGTACAGAAAGCACTTTAAAATTGTACGGACTAGTTTATGAAAATTACGTTTTATATTTTAGATCTGATCTGTTGGGATATTTAAAGTACGTGAAAAAGCTCTTATTTTTTTTATTTTGCAACGGCCTAACAATGATTACAACTTTGACAATGAAAAATAGATAACAATTTTTTCAACTTACTTCCAAGGGCGTTCGCGTTCAAATACACTACCAAACAGTATTTTATCTTATCTTACTACGGAAACATAATATGAACGAACACACTATATTATTAAGGTAAGTATATAATATGTTACAGTTAAAGTGTTGAATCAGTTATTTTATGAAATAACTAGGTAATTTATAAAATAACTAAAACGTGTGGGTAAATGTAAATAATTTATACTTTATCTAGTTAGTTTATGTACTCCCTGCCATCAACACTTCGTTAATGCGTCAAATTGTACAAAATATCGTAATATACACTATTCTTATTTTACCGTCCAGTAATAAATTAAATAAGACTGACGTCAGCTTCTTGTTAGTGACCGCAATGTTCATGAACGATTATCGTTTAGATAAAGTTTTCATGTATTATTATTGTCAATAAAATTGGTAAGGACTAAGGTTAAAGTTTAGTAACAATTTTATAATAGTTACACGCGTCCAGTGTTGATTCATTCGTCTCCACACTATTATTTTAATTATTAATATAGTTCATAGTGAATTGCACGACGAGTGGGATTCTCTTGACGAGTGTATTGAATTTTAAAGAAACGATAAATCATTTCTTCAATAAAACGATTCTGAACGAGGGAAGTTAATAATAATTAAAAAAAAAAAATGTTAAAAAAATGTCCAAAAATTTTTTTTAAACTATTTTCAAAATTTTCTTGCG
>JAIPRM010004144.1:0-23833 GCA_025469315.1 Stegophylla sp. TES_Ste_2020 | reverse complement strand
ATTTATAATAAACAAATCGTCGGGGCGATTGACGCGCACCGCGAGCATACAAAACACACCGCTACTTGTTTGGGATACACCTACTGATAAGCGCCGCCGCCGCCGTGCCAATTTATCTGGCAACGACAATCTCGTTCAGAATCCTCTTATTAAAGAAATGATTTATGGTTTCTTTAAAATTCAATACACCCGTCAAAGAATCCCACCCGTCGTACGAAGTATGTCCCGCTTTTTTTTTTTAATTATTGTTGTTGTTAATATAATTATCGTAATATTAATGTTAATTGACAAGACGTGGTATGTATAATATAATATTTTAATAGCTTAAAATCTAATTTGATTAAATATCGTAACAGCCAATGAGGTATGGACATAGTTTCAACCAATGACAATCGTTTTGCTTTCAATAATAAAATAAAATTAATTCAGCGTCGTCAGTGTTCAAACCGATGCGGCAACAGAGAGTTCGTCTCGCTGATCGGTTTCACTCACTCCTTCTCCCTCCTCTCTCTTTCTCTTCCTCTTCTCTCTCTCTCTCTCTCTCTTTCTCTTCTCTTCTCTCACTCTTCTTACTAAATCTATTTTATCTATTATGTTATATATATTATTATTTTTTTTTTTTTACACCTTGTTTCCTTGCGTTATTCGATTCGCTGAAGGTACGCATGCGTGATGGTGAAGAGGGCATCGGTAATTCGCAGTTAACCACCTGTGTGGTTGCTTAAGTCGCTTGATGCCGTGTACTGGACGTAATCTTAATAATGTTAGGGTACATGAGTGTATTAAACTTAAATTTATAAGTACACGTAGTATTTAAAACAGAATTCGTGTGCGCGTTAGGTAGGTTCGGTAGGTTAGGCAGGGTTAGGTAGGTTAGGTAGGTCCCCTCCATGAGCCCACCTTGTCGTGGTGGAGGGGCTCATGCCTTTAGGGGCATGCTAACGGGCTCACCAAAAAACGATAGTTAAAAAGTCTTTGGACATTTCACCCCTGCCCCAGGGCCCCACGGACTCAGAGGATCCATTATCACAGCTTTCTTTCATCATATCTCTCTCATTCTTTCATCATATCTCTCTCTTCTTCTCTTCTGTGTTAGATTAGTTAAGTAGGTTAAGTAGGTTAGGTTAGGTTGGTTAGGTACCTGTCACCGCCTTGTCTGTCTTTTATAGCCTGTCATCAGCTGGCGTCTGCACTCTGTCTGTCTATCAACTGTCGTTTGTAAACATGCCAACATTGCAGCAGGTCCTAAGCCTGGATACAATGTGAAGACAAACTTCACTTGGTACCTATTTAGTATTTTAGATTCTGAACGAAGCGAAGCTTTTTTTTTTCTGTGTACAACTTTTCTTATAGATATACTTGTCCAAAAATTTCGATCAGTAATTTTTTGAAACCGGATTTGCCTGTAGATTTTACTATAGAGAGGTCATTTTTTGAATTTCTCAATTCTTCAATTTTTTTTTTTTGGCAAAAAACTACCCAAAATTTGACAAAAACGACTCGGAAACCATAATTTTTTGATCCGAATTTTATGAAAATTTAAACATAGATAGAAAATCATAATATAAGAAAGATTTTGACACAAGAAAATTTTGAAAATGTGAAAAAAAAATTTTGGACATTTTTCTAACATTTTTTTTTCTTATTTATTTTTATATTATCAGCTTCCCTCGTTCAGAATCGTTTTATTGAAAAAATGATTTATCGTTTCTTTAAAATTCAGTTACACCCGTCAAGAGAATCCCACCCATCGTGCGAAGTATGTTCGGCTATTTTTTTTTGTATTTAAATGTTTTTTGGGATATTTTCGTTTTACGATTTTTTTTTCTTTTTTTTTGTATATTTAAGCTTTTTGGGGTTTTTTGGGCATTTTTTTTGGCTTACAAGTTACATTTTTTCAAAATGTGTTCTAAATAAACGTATTTGAAAGATTAATTCAGTTTAAGGAGATTTTTTTTTGAAAACTTGAAAATAAATTTAATTGCCCTATGCAGCTCCGATGATATAGGTTAATAATTTTGTAACTATTTTTTTACTAATTTTAATAAATTAGGTATCTTAAAAAGAATAAATCTAATTTACTGACAAACTCTGGAAGAAAAAGAGCAGCATATTTATATATTTATAATTTAATTAACTAATAAATAATTATAATATGTTTTTCGTAATTAATATGCATATTTTTTTTCATTGAAAACCCCATTTTTAATGCTTTTTTGGAAGATTTGTTGAGCTTTATTGCTAGTGATTAGGTAGGTGTGTAGCGTGCGCGTGCGAATGCATGTAACGCGGTTGTGCAGGCACCATGCGGTCAAAATTCGATTTTTAAAAACTTTAAATCGCTTTAAAATCTAGAGTTTTGCGTCAATTGATGTTTTTCAACAAACAATTTTTTTTTTAGAAATACCTTTATATTATGTCGTCAAAAAAAATATAGGTTTCTATTTGATTTTCTAAAGTTCACACCTAAAATTACCACTTAAGAGTAGTTAAATAATATGAAATTTCTATATCATTTTAGATTTCATCAAATAAAGAAATTTTTGTACTATACATTTTACACTATTTTGAATATTTATAGGTATGATAAAATATAATTTTATCTATAGACCTTAGATTGTGTCATAGATAACAGTATCAGTGAGATAATATAATCAAAAAAAAAGGCGGGAGAAAGGAGCAATAACAAACAACGCAGGTTTTCCGTTGACGAAAGCGAAAAAAATCTTTCTACTATCGGAGCGCGCGTTTACCTTTCCCGTTCCCCACGCTATCCATCAAAAAGCAGCTGTTTCTCAATGTTTTGTTTGGCTAATCGTTATTTCATTCCTATTTTTTCTTCACCGCCTCTCGACTATCGCGGGTTAATACTGCAAAACGCAGGTGAGCACCACTGTTGGGCATTGTTTTCCAGTTGTCCTCGTCGCTCATTGTAAACTTTATAATCGTTTTTCCACGAACTACGAAGAAAAACAACTTGAGTTTTGAGTATTGATTGACACCACTGAATGGAATAAAATATTAATCTCTTCATTACTACTCAAATTTTCATTATATTTCTTAAAATAATCGTCGTCTCGTCCATGTGTATCATCGTCATCGCATACCAAACGAATCACCACCACCGCTGTCGCCGCCATCAGTCATTGTCCTGTTCGCGCCAACGGCCACCGATCACATTAACACGCGCCAACATGCAACTATTGTTCGAATCGTCTATCGCTCAAAAGTACTACACGAATGATCGCCGACTGATCTAAGGTTTCGTTTGCCATCCCGTTACGGTGTTCCGTGTTCACTGGCCCTCGCGTTGAGGAGTTCGAAGCCGAATATTACAATACCCGCGGGCCCATAAACCCCGTCGACCAGTGAGTTAACGATATTTCATTCAGACCCACTGTGGTCAAACTAGAACGCTGCCCTACTATGGTAGATTTTTGTCTTGCTTATTAATATGTTCCGTCACAAGGCCACATCAGAAAAATGAAAAACATTCGAACAAATTGGTATTCTGAGTTCTCACACCTTTCACCTTCAAACCAGTGATTATAATTTTCTTTAGTTTTCGCACTGGAATCTATTTGATGCGGTTTCCCCCTAATTTTTTAAACTTCCATGTGTGTTCACATGTATCCAATTAGAATTTCTTTACATTTTTGAATATTGGCATAAAGTACCTTATACAATTTTTCATTCTAGGTTATTCAATGGGAAAATTCGTTTGGAGTACCTAGTTTATTTATTTTAGTTACCAGTACAGATGTGTAGTTTAAAAAAATATGTATGCATTTTACCTACATTTGAGATCTGTCATTGTATCTATATGATTAAGTATCTACATTAATTATTGTGCTTAACCTATTACCTCAGTCAGGGATGTGTTTATGAGATGAGCCCCTTAGGCTGCAACCCCTCCTGAAATAAGAGAAAAATTTGTATAATTTACTGTAATTTAAATATTATACTTTAACCAATTTGTAGTGGAATTTATCCTATTTAATATTTGAGATTCTAAGTGGAACTAAATGATCTATTAGTTTTACAATAGGTAATATTATTTATTTGTGTTGCTCAGATTTGTGATCTACCAACATGTTTCTGCTCGAATATTTTTTTCTTATAATAATTATAAATACAATCTTTATATTGAATAAAATAAAATTTGGGAACAAGTTTATTTTTCTTTCTTTAATACTTTGTCAATAAACTTGGATTAAATTTTTTTAGAAACTACTACTGAAACCTATATTTAGTAAATTTTATAATTTTGAGTGAAATTGTCTTATATATACTGAAATTCCACTCAGAATTGTTTTATTGAAGAAATAATTTATTTTTTCTTTAAAATTAACACACCTATCAAACTTCATCTTAGGAGCAAAGAATACCCATGTGAGTATATCTGGCTTTTAATTTTTAGATTTAACTTAATGGGATTTTATTCAAAATTAACTTGTTATTTAAAAATATTTTTGAATATTTTTCAAAGTTTCGAAATATATCAACCTAAAATCTATATCAATACGAAACTTTTAATACATAACTTCACTAGTTGGTGAGTTATGTCAAGTTAAAGTTTACTAAAATTGCATGTAAGTAAAGTAATGGTTGCATCAAAATGTTGCCCTTCGATGGTGGGGGTAGCGCTTATTAAATCGGCTCGTTTTTTGTAATGTTGGGAATATAGCGAGTCCATGCTTCAGTATATTATTATTTATCTCAGTGCTTCAGACAATATAGTTTTTAAATTATATTCGGTCACTCTCAGAAAGGAATTGATAAAATGATAACTTTGTCATAACATGTTATCATTGGGTACCTTTAGTGAATGTTTGTTTCAATTGGCGAATGTTACACTAAAAACTTATAAAAAGAACGTACTTTGCACCTTGAATATTCTTCGGTCTTCAGATGGTATACTCTTGTGGGTGGGTGTATTGAATTTTAAAAAAATGATATATATTTTCTTTCGATAAGGTATTCTGAATAGTGCTTCAGTTTATTCAAAACAGTAATTGAATTGAGTAAAAAAGTACTAAAAACACCCACCTACCTTCTTGCTCTTCTCAGAATCTAAAATATAAATTTAATTAACTTCATTACTAATTAATTTGTATAAGAATGTTATTATTTACCTATTTAAATTATTCACATTTTTTCAAAAGTTAAATTACATTTTATAAATTAGGTATACAAATAATTGGTTTATTTATAAAATATTTCATACATGAAATTGCTTATAACTTTTTAATTATTAATGACCATATTTTTATTAATTTTTTTCTTTTTTAGATAAATTATGAGGAACAGAAATAGAATTACGAGTCAGTCTGACCAATCAGATGATGATCAAATTTTTACACCTGTTATCCATACTAGGTAAAATGGTTTAAGATAATTATTCTGTTCTGTAATGTTTGTTACTAATATGTTTGATTGTTAAGGTCTAAATATTCATCTTTACGTCATACAAGTGGAAGTAGTCACCACCACGAAGGGGATGATTCAAACAACCTTGGTAAAACATTATTATTTTCTTTTAGATTTAGGATATTATAATTTAAATTGCAAAATTGTAGAAGGAACTAGAAGAAGTACTAGGAAACGTAAATTAAGATATGAGAACTATAGTGATACTTGGATTGTTGGTTCTCAAGCTCTAAAAGGTTATCCTAATATGGTGAATGTAGACGAAAATAATGGTAAGCTTAAGCCTTATGTTTTTTTATTGGATTTATATTTCTATGTAAATCTCTTATGTACTTAATTTATATATTTAGTTTCAAGTAGAATTACCAGAAATTTGAGATTGAGACAACGTGTTGATGATGATGATGATGATGATGATGATGATGATGACGAAGATGATGATGAAGATGATGATGATACTGCTGCTACTGAAGAGCAAGTAGATGAAAAAGAAAAACAGAGTTCAACGCAGAGTCATGATGTAAAAAAAGAGGATAAAAAAAATGTTACTATTGTTACCGAAACTAGTGATAGTCGACCAAGAACAAGAAGTGCTGTAGCTGAAGCCAGTGATAAATCTAATGGTCATATCAATGACGCTGATGATTTATATACTCGTATTAAACGTACACGAAGACGAAATAAAACTAAGCCTAGTAGTAAGTGTGATTTGTATTATATTTTAGATTCTAATTGGGGTGAAAAAGCTAGTGTTTTTACAGTGATGTTTATTTTTTATTTATTTTTTTCTGTAAACACTTTCATATGAAAATATTTATCCAAAAGTCTTGATCTGCATTTACCTCAAGATGGTACTTAATAGAGGTAATTTTTTGTATTTCCCAATTTTCTCTTCAAAAAATCTACACAAAATTTGACAAAAAAGAAAAGACTCAGAGTCTTGGTTTTTTGTCCAAACTTTATGAAAATTTGAACATAGATAGTAATATGAGAAATATATTTTGGTGCAAGGAAATTTTAAAATTGCAAAAAAAAATTTTTTCTACACTTCTCATTATTTTTTTTTTCCTTTTCTTTATTTACTACATAAAACAAAAAGTAAAGTATAGACAAGAAAGCTGAATAATACTTTACTTCTTTTTTTTATGAGAACACTGCTGCTTGTAAAATATGTTAGAATTATTGTGTATACTGTGTAGCATAAGTTTTTGGTTGAACATTTGTTCTTATAGTCCTTCAATGCAGGGGTTTCCAAACGTTTTTTTATTCGAGTCTCCTTAAAAATATAATTTTTTTTCTCAAGCTTCTTATGAATGATGAAAAATATGGATTCGTTTTGGATATTTTAATATTTTTATGCTTATTTATAAAACTAATTCTATATCTGTACATACATCTGTGGATCAGTTTAAGATTTAAACAGTTAAAATCAGTCGAGTCAACATAGAATAGGTAACTCTATAATTATTAGAGCTTTAAACCTCAAAACATAGCAAAATTGATCATTTCACAAATAATAAAATAAACATAGATTTATTATTTCTATATATTTTATTACTCTTTAAAAATTGTAATCAAATGACACCAATTGTTATTATGAATGATGAACTGAATTCATGCTTAGAATTTTTTTTATTAAAGATAATTTTATTGTTTCTTTAAAATTCAACTGGTCCACCTAGTATATACTCCCCTCCCCAATGAGGTAATAATACTTATGATGCAAAGTATGTCCAGCTTTTTTTAAAAAAAAATATTTTTCCATAACTTCATTTTTTACAGCTGCAACTGAACAAAGCAGTGATGAGTCTTTGAGTTCAGAAGAATTAAATAATTTAAGCAATATTGAAGACTATATAACATCTATCAATAAGATGAATGTTAAAAAAAAAAGGAGAACCATAAGATTAAAACAATGCAGCATTAGGCAATCTAATCGACCAAGATATTACAGATACAGTTTACGGAAAGTCAAGCCTACTGTCCAACGGTTTCAAATACATACTGAAAAAACTACAAGTAAGTTTTTGATGAACTGAACTTTATTTCTTTTAATTATTTATTAGGTAATAACTAGGGCCCAGAACTTGATGACCAGATCTAAAAATAACAGGGCTGCAACTCGGTCACTTTTCTCACTTTTTGTCACTTTATCTCAAAAACAGTCACTTTTTTCACTTTTATTACAATGAAACGGAAGTTGTTATGACTGCTGAATCATTTTCGTAGTATATTTATATATTACATATTTTAAATATATATATATATTTTTTTTTAATTAAACCAATAGTTCTTATACTATAAAATCTATGGTATTAATTTTTTGTTTTCAATATTTGTTAAACTTTATCTTATTATTCTTATCTATGGCTATGTAGCAGCGCTGGTAGCTAGCAACTCTATGCACAGACTCAGTCTGCATAGACCAATGTTATCTGCTTAACAATATATCGTTAATCAAGTTGTTTTGTTTTCAATATTCTAATAATTTATAAATGTTTTATAAAATTTATTATTTGTTATTTTATTTTTAGTTATAAAATGTTTAATTAACATGCCACTAAAGGCATCTTTTTAGTTTATTGAGTGGTATTTTTCATGTTAATTTAATTTTGGTATATATTTTGATCTAAACATAAGAAAATGTACAGATCAAGATGCATGGCTTTTAAAAAACAATTATTTTGTTAATATTATTTCTACATGGGGACGAAAGCAATCAAGTTCTCAAGTTTATTGCATTGCTTGTAGTTCTACAATAAATTGTGAGTTAAAAGGTAAGAATCTAATAAAAAGAAAGTTGAAGAAGAAATTCAAAAAAATCTAGAAAAGAAAAAGGAAGAACAAAGGAAAGAAACAGAATTAAAAATATTAGAGAATAAAAAGAATATTGATGAACTAGAAGAAGAACTAAAAAAAGCTAAGAATATTGAATTAAAGCAAAAAGAAGAAGTTGATAAATTTTTGGATGAAGCAACTGCACGTTTTCAAAAAGCAATTCAAAAAAATTGAGAGAAGATGAAAGAAGAAGAAGTTTCAAGACGAAATTGATTAAATCAAAGATCGAGAAAAGAAAATCTAATTTAATCACACAGTTTACAATGAAAATGAAAAAAGATTAAGCAAGTGCCAAACTGTAATTTTATTTAATCATTCTCTTCTATTTATACAATTTGACCATTAGTTTGATTAGTTTTTAATTTTTACTGTTGTTTTAGATCATCTCAGTATCTCATTATCTAGACTGAAAAGAAGTTTTTCTGATAAAATTATTATTTAGTATTTAGTGTTTAACTTTAATTATTATATAAAGAAAAAAAAATGTTATGTTATAATAATATTATTATGTTTCAGTTAAAGGATATATATATTTATATCAACATGTTATTTCACAGTTAAATAAATGCAAGTGAGCAAATGTAAAAAGAGTTTAAATTTTGTAGATGATTTTTAGTCACTTTATTGTCACTTCTTAAGAAAAAGAAGTCATTTTTTAAAAAAAAATTGTCACTCTTCTCACTTATATTTTTGGTTTTAGAGTTGCAGCCCTGAAATAAAAAAAAAAAAATAAATGTGTAAAGTGACATTAAAAATTTATATTTTTTATTTTTTATACTCAAAAAAAAAAATTATGAGAAATAATTTAGTGAAATAATTTCTATTGTTAAAATTCTTATACTACTAATGTAAAAATTTATATTTTATATTATTCTAGTTAGATATTTTAGTACGTAATATTATCATATAAACAGTAAACTCTCAATTATTTGTCGTCATTTACCGATTCATGTATAGTATACATTATGTAACGGAGCAAAAATAAAATATTAATTGGTATAATAAGGTTGCGATAATTGATAACCCGATAACTTCAATTACATTTGATAAGAGTCATATTATTACTGTTCTTTTGTAAAAGCCTGTACATTATAGTGGTTATAGTATCTATTGGCTAAAGTTATATTTCAGCTTGTATAAAACTGAATGAACGTGACTAATATCAAAATAATTTTAGGTCTTATTTTATTTTATCAGGATACCTTATATTCCATGGATAAGAAGAATACAGATACGTACAGACATTGTCAGATAACTTGACGCGACGGTGCTTTCAATAGTTATAGCCCAAACTAGTCGCGATGTGTTTTTTTAACCTCATTAGTCGCCCCAACGATTTATTCACTATAAATGTATAAAAATAAATGAATGACTGCTAACAATGACGATATTATTGTGATAGGGAAAAGTAGTTCTAGTACGGACAATCCCTGGTTTTTCATTATGGTTTCTCACCTAACCGCTGATGTGTCAAGTTATCTGGCAATGACTGTATCAACCTAGTATCTTTAGTTATTCTTTATTTATAGGAGCTGTAAAAACTCCTTCAAAAATGATTAATGGCCCGAGAAAACGTCGCCGCGCTTCGACATCTTCTGAATCAAGTTCCTCTAGTATGTCTGACAATGATTTAGAAACAGCTGTCAATCAAACTCAAGTTATAAAGAAGCCCAAAGGTCATGCCAGAGATGACAAAAATAAAAAACAAACTTTGGAAGATATAAAACCAGTTGTAGTTGATTGTGATATTGGTTTCCATAATGTTGGTGGTTTACAAGAGCATATAGACTGTCTTCGTGAAATGGTTGTTTTTCCAATGATTTATAGAGAAGTATTTGAAAGATTTGAACAACATCCAGCAAAGGGAGTAATTTTCCATGGACCACCTGGGACAGGCAAAACACTACTTGCCAGAGCATTAGCCAATGAATGTAGCAAAGGGGGTCAAAAGGTATCGTTTTTTGTACGTAAAAGTGCTGATGTATTATGCAAATGGGTTGGTGAATCAGAGAGGCAACTTAGACTACTTTTTGATAAGGTAAACATTAGATTTTGACATTGAGTTAGATAACAACTATACTAGAGTGCGGAATAGATTATGAAAAACAGTATTTAGTAATAACACCCATCATCAAAAGACAACTTTTTGATGCGCCTATTACTTAACATACAGTTTTCGCAAAAAATTTAACTTGATGAATCACAATAAGAAATACTTAAAATTAGTCGAATTTATATCAATAATTTTCTTTTGGTGTGGGCTTCAGTTAATATATTTCAAAACTATGAAAAATACTTTTAAAGGTTCTTCAAAATATTTTTAAAAATGTCTGAATTCCCAAGATATGATTTACTTGTATAATATAATTGTATGTTAAATATGCAAAAGTATTAATTATAATTCAAGTATTAAAAAATAAATCTTCTTCGAGGACGAAGTTATCTAAAAATAAAGTTATTGTTTTACATAAAATTCTAACTTTAAATGATTACAAAAGCAAAAGTTGACGTAATATTTTTGATAAATTAAAAATATATATGGGTAAGGTTGTGTTAAATTTTCAGCTAATAATGTCAAGAACTAAAAATAATATTATTTAAAAAACCAACAAAACACAAAGTAATTTCAAAATGCTACATTTACCCCAAAAGTGTTCAAGTTTTAAAATTTTTCATTTTTATTACTCTATTATTGATATTATGTAGGAATTTCTAGTTTTTAGTTTAATTAGTGTTGAAGTTATGGCAAAATTAATTAAATCAATTTAATAAAAATCTCATTTACAACATATTTTTCAACGGGTTTTTCTAGTGTTTGGAAAAAATATTCAGAAATTAGAAATATGACCTCTTAAAAGTACTATCTAGATATAATTTTCAATCTAAATAGTTGTTTGAAACTTTTGGACAAGTATTCTTACAAAAAAGAAAAAAAAATACTTCGTTCCACTTAGATTCTAAAATTATATTTAAACTTTAAAGTAATGGCCATATCAAAAAATTGCCCTTTGGTGGTAGAGAAATTCAAACAGTTTATTTATTATTGAAAGTTTTGTCTGTGCTCCCAATATGTTGTTATCTATCTCATTGGATTTCGATTTTTATTAAATGTATATATTTTTTATTTTTAGGCAAAAGAAATGAAACCATCTATTATATTTTTTGATGAACTTGATGGTTTGGTTCCAGTACGTTCTGGTAAACAAGATCAAGTTCATAATAGTATTGTTACTACTATGTTAGCAATGATGGATGGATTAGAAAACCGTGGTGATGTCATTGTTATTGGTGCCACAAATCGTATTGATTCTATTGATCCAGCTCTTAGAAGGCCAGGACGATTTGATAAAGAACTTTACTTTCCTCTTCCTACAGATAAAGTAATATTGAAGAATTCCATTAAATTTTAATTTTAAACCTATACATAAAATATAATGTTTTTACAGGATAGATTACAAATATTACGTATTATTGTTAGTAGATGGAAAAGTCCTCCAGCAGATAATATATTAATACAATTATCTGAAGAAACTGTTGGTTATACAGGTGCCGATTTGAATTCTTTGTGTTCTGAATCAGTATTACAAGCTTTAAATCGCACATACCCACAAATTTATAAAACATCAAAAAGACTGCTTTTAGACTTAAACAAAATTCAGGTATATTATTATTTTTTTCATTTATTTGTTTTAAGTGTTATATTTTTAATCCTTTGAAGAATTCTTTATTTATATTCAGTATTTATTTTGGAATTTATTTTAATTATACGCTTGTATTGACTCAAAAATGTAAACTATAATAAATCTATCCAATATTAGACTTCTACATTTTTTATCAGTTACTTGAATTTTATTTATTTTCCAACACATCTTAGTTATTGGCTATTTATATTTTAATTGACCTTTATGGATCTAACATAATTTCTTGCATAGTAAAATCTATTGTAATTTAGTTGGTACATTATTATCCAGTTAAATAGTTATTAAGTGAGTTAACTGTTTTTTTTTTTTTCATAAGTATATAAAAATTATGAATAGGAATAACTTATACTATACTTCAAAACGAATTTCAGGTAAAAATTGAAGATTTTGAAAAGGCTATGAGCAAAATTGTTCCTACTACTGAACGAAATGTTGTACTTAATCCTAAAAAACTTCCAAATATATACCGCCCTCTATATGAAAAAACACTCGAAGAATTTATATTGTTTATTAGTAAATTATTTCCTGCAGTCAATTCTCAATCAAATCAAAGGTAATGTATTGACTTTTCAAAATAAGTGAATATTTTAAATTCTGATAGGAGAGTAATAGCCAGTGTTTTTATAAAAAAAATATATATTTTTTCTGTAAACACTTTCGTGTAGTAAATCTTATCCAAAAGTTTAATATTAATTATTATAACATGTGTATTCAGTATAATTTTTTTACTTAAATGTTAATAGATAATCTTTAGAAAAAAACGAGTTTTTTTAACTTATTAATTATTATAACTTAAATATGTCTTCATATTTTGTTTTTTTTATTTATCATTTTCGCCATGTTCTACTTTTAGTATTCAATTAAATTATTTATATTTAATTTTTCACCTTTATATTATCTTATTCAATACCCATCAATATTTAATTAGTTTTATCATATGTTATTATTTCAGTTACTAGTGCTAATCCCTAGTCCAACATGTCATATTTTTTTGCTATGTGTACATTATAAGTTATATTTTTAGTTTATAAACTATTAAATATATTTTAACTTATCCTTTCATTAGGCTTCTTTCGTCTTATCAGGAAGAACAAGGCTATATTGTTGTTTAATTTTATATTTGTAGGTACTAGGTCTAGGTTTACTTATATTAGGACTAATGAGAATAATTCAAATTTTATTTTTACTAGACTGAGAGTAGCCAAAGCTCCTAATCTTCTGGTGCACAGCCTTTCAGATTCAAAAAATGCATTAGTAATTCCAGCACTTTTACAACATTTTGAAAATTGCTATAGACATACTCTAAGTTGTGTTACATTATACAGCAATTCAGCTTATTCTCCAGAAGAATCTTTTGTACAGGTAATGTGAAATTTCTAAAACTTTTAGATGAACTGACAATATAATGCTTATGATTTGATAATATTGTATGTATGTAAAGAATTATCTTTACTATTGAAATGTATGCACCAATCGTAGACAAAAATAAAATGAACTGAGAATTGGATTTTAGACTTGTGGAAGAAAAATGAATTTCTTATAATATTTATTTTTACAATTAGCTAAATTATTTTCAGTGTAGTAATCCTCAGATGCAATTTAAAGGTGAAGTAATATAAACCTATTATAATATAGGCATAGGCAATGTGTATTTATATTGTAAAATATAATTATTGTTAAAACCTCTTGCTAGAGTGAAAGCGCTATGTAAAACAGTCTACTGATGTTGAGGCATTTGACTCCCTATATTTTTAAAATAGGAATGGCCTAAAAACAGTAACTTGTAGGTATATTCTATAATACTATCTTCATTAACCTAGTATTACTTGGTTTTAAGAAAGTACCAGAATTTTTATAAAAAGTTTATTTTCGAAATAATTTCATTAGTATGTGCAATTATTTTTTTTTATTACAAACATAATTTTGCTATGTTTGACCTAATGTATTAAAATTTTTTTATTTTATCTCAGATCTTCAAGGAGGTTCCTAAACATTTACCTGCGATTTTATTTATTCCAAATATTGGTGAATTTTGGACTAGTTTATCAGATTCTTTAAAAAAACTGTTTACAGAATTATTAAACTCAATGGATATAACCCTACCGGTGTTAATATTTGCAACATCACTATATGATCCTGAAAATTTGCCAGAAGAAGTAAACAAAAAAATAATATGTGTATATATTTATATAGGGGTACCCCTTTGCGATTTGACATAAATATATTTTCTATTAATACATTTTAACTTTCATTTTTGAAAATTATTACCACAGTAGTTACCGCATACTTTTTTTTTAAGACCCAAATTTTCAAATTTGAACTTTTATACTACAGTTTTAGAAAAACTTCTAAATGACCTTTATAAACCTGATTATCAGAAAAATATTGATGCTTTATCTTTACTGAAGGTTAATCCGTTCATTTTGTACAAATTTATGTGATTGAATTATTTATTTAATAATTTTGTCTAATAAATCATAATAATGGTAATATTTTAATATCAATATAACTTAACAATAAAATTAAATTATTTGCACGCTTAAAAAAATCATAGAAAATGAAGAAATTAACCTTTTACTAAAATATTTTTCTAAAACTTGGATTCAAAAAATGGCTCTTTTAAATTTTTTCTAAAAATGTAGTATAATAAGAAAATTATATTAACGCAGGCAAATTTAAAAAGTGTGATACATTTGCTTCTCATGAAATTTTTTTTTTTTCGCTTTTTAGTTAATAAGAAAAAATATAAAACTGTCCGTGAAAAACATATTTTTTTTTATATCATTACAAACTTCACAATTTTTATGTAAAATTATCTTAAATAAGTCGAAGTTCCACTCAGAATCATATTATTAAAGAAATGATCTATCCATTTTTTAAAAATTAATAACACTCACAAGAGTATCTCACCTTAGGAGCAAAGAATACCTCAAATTGTGAAAAATGTTCTTTTTTTTTTAAATTTTTTAAAATAGTTTATAACATTGTCAAATACATCATAACATTGGTGATATTATGAAGCATTAACAATATTATTAAATTATTTGCAAACTTAAAATAATTGTAGAAAGTAAACGGATTTACTTTATTTCACGATTTAAGCACCAATTTGTTTTTGAAATCAGATTCACAAATCAACTATTTTGAATTTTTTCTAAAACCAATTTAAAATTTAAAATTTAGGTCCTAAAAAAAAAAAGGGTAATAATTACAAAAATGTTATATATGTTATACTGTAGTTATACATTTTATTTAAAAAAAAAAAAGAACTAAAAATTATTAATTGAACATAATTTATTGCATTTGTCAAATCATACTGGGACATCCTGTATATATAATGTACATTTAATAGTTATACCAATGAATAATTAATTAACTTGTTTTCAGGTAGTTAATATTTTTTCAGATAAAAAACAAAAATACTGTATACCAAATCCACTAGCAAAAGCTGTACATTCATTATATTCTACCCTAATTGATAAAGCTCTTACCCCACCTAAAGTAATTGATCATAAAACTTTGGAAGAATTACCGATTGCACCTATGCCTAGTCCTCCAAAATTAAGTGAAGCAGAATTGAAAAATCTTATATGTCAAGAAGAAAATACATTAAGAGAACTTAGAATATTTTTACGAGACATTTGTGCCAAGCTTGCTCGAAATAAACAGTAAATTTTATTAAATAATAGTTAAATAAATATTTAAAACAAAATTCAATTTTAACTCCTTATATTCCTAAAAAAAATGAGTTCATGAATCTTTTAAATTAATGGAGATTATAAACTACTACAGAGATTTTTCCTTCTTGTAGTCACATTTTAAATTTGAAATAAAATAGTATTTCAAAAATTTTGTTTCAAATGTAGAAAAATCACTTGATAAAGAACTAAAATGATTCTGGAAGTTTGTTAAGTAGCACCGTTCTCTTTATTGTATTCCCAAAACTGTTTATTTTAATGGTACTTGGGAATTAATAAAAATTAATGAACAAACACTTTCTTCAGTTCTGTATATTCTTTTAAGCAAAATAATTGTGATTTATTTGATCTTCATAATTTAAATTATAATTTGCCACACAATTGTTTTTTTCTCTGTCAATAATGTTTTTGACAGCCTATATTCTCTGCACAATGTAACATCTATTGGGCCTGACAGATTATCTCGTTTCTTTTTATTTAACACTAAATCTGTTATTTTTTTCTACTATAGCTTTTATTCTAATTTTCCTTAGATGAGAAATCCCTTTTGCTAGATTGACTGTTGTGTTTTTATTTTATTTTTAGATTTTTCATGTTTACGAAACCTGTTGACATAGAAGAAGTACCTGATTATTTAGAAATTATAAAAGAGCCAATGGATTTAGAGACTGTAATGAGCAAAATTGATAAACATTGTTATATTTGTGCTAGAGATTTTTTAGATGATATTGATCTCATTGTACGAAATGCACTAGAATACAATCCAGATAAAAGTCCAGAAGATAAGCATATAAGGCACAGAGCTTGCTCATTAAGAGATAAAGCGTATGCTTTTATCAAAGCAGAAATGGACTCTGATTTTGAAGATACCTGTAGAGACATAAGAGATAAGCGTAAAAAACGTAATGCTACTGAAATTGAACAAACCTGTGTTCCTGATTTTGTTCACACAATTAAAAAAGAACATCATCTACTTGATAAAGATGGTGATTATTATTTGTTTACTTTTTGTGTCTTAAAATTTATTGATGAAATGTATTGGATTTGAATAATTTTTTTTTGCTAATATAAATTATTTTTTTGGAAAATTGATAATAACAGAAAAATAAAATAATATTCCATAAATCAATCTTATGAGTGATCTATCATCACGGATGAATTAAGGAACACATGGTAATTAAACTATTAATTTTACCTCGGAATTTTTAGTTCATCAAAAAATGCTTTTAAAGCAATTTGTGCTTCTACTTTTATATTGCAAATTTAGCTTATCATTTAGCTAAGTTTAATTTGAGAGCCTCATTCTTAAATTCAGCTGATAGTTTGATAATCAAATAAAAGGCTAGTATTGAAAATTTTGGATTGACCCCATTCCCCAAATAATATAATATATTTGTACCCAATTTTAAGTTTTTTTCTTGTAGAAAAGATTGGATCATGAATATTGATTTTATAGCTAATTCAGGTCCAATATAATCAAATAATTATATTATTTACATCTATTAATTTCATCAGTAATTCCCAAGTTTTTTACGATTCATAGCTTTTAAATCCGAAGTGTTTTCATCAAATTCATGCAGTTGTATTGCAGTATTTTTTATACCACTGACCAGATAATGGTTGGTGACACAGCACCCCAAGAACACTGGTGCCTCGGGACGGCACCACACCACACACTTTAGGAAGTTCTGAATTATACTTATTTTTTATCTAGTTGATATTTCATAGGTATAATAATGATATTATTTTATTTAATATACGGGCTCTAACAATAAGATATGTCCATATCAAACAAAAAGTACAAATTATTTTAGCAAAATAATATTTAAATTATTTTGAGAACTATTCTTTGAATTAAATTAATTCAAATTCAATTAATGTCTTTAATAACATAATTTTTGTATTTTATTATAGTGGTTTATCATATGTAAATCAAATTATCACTCTTACATTTTTATAAAATATGAAAACTTAGACATAATTTTTTAGATCCCGAAGAAAACAGTGGCAGAAAAAAAAAACGACGTAATATGTGGCAAAAAGGGTTAACTCCTAAGAAAAAAAGATATTCGAAAAATTCCAAAGTAATAATTTTTAATTTGTTTGATAAAAATGTAGTAATAAAGTTAGTTTAATATTTCAAAATAGAAAATTATATTTTTTATTACTTCATGATTATTATTGCTTTTGATCAATTCAGGATCAAGATGACAATACAGGAAATGATAATTCCAGTCATGCAGCATTAAATGGATTTGATAGTTGTAAGTATGCATTTGTTTTCTTCTAGACTCTGAGCGAAGCAAAGAAGCTATTGTTTTTATAATGATATTTATATTGTTATTTTTTTATATGTACACATTTTCGTAAAGAAATAATTGTCCAAGTAACTTTTTCTAACTGGATTTACTTCTATATGGTACTTAAAAGAGGACATTTTTCAATATTCTTAATTGTTATTAGGGGAAAACTACCCAAAATTTAATACAAAAAATGACTGAGAAACTATTGTTTTTCAATCAAAATTTTATGAATATTTAAACGTAGATAGACAATAATGTTATGTATATTTTGTAGCTACAAAATACTAAAAATGTGAAAAAAAATTAAGAATTTTTTACTTGCACTTCTTCTTTTTCTTTATTTATTGGATAAAAAAATCAAAGTAAACCAAAGATAAGGATGGACAAGAAAGCTGGACATACTTTGCACCACGCATTTTCTTTGTTCTTTGAGTTAGATACTCTTAGTGGGTGTGTTGAAAACAACAACTATTATTGTTCTTTATTCTATTATCATTTCACTCTTGAATCGTATTATTGAAGAAATTATTTACCATTTTTTTAAAATTTAACACATCCACAAGATCTGTAGATATCAAGTATCTGACCCGAGGAGCAAAGAATACCCATGGTATGTCCGGCTTTTTTTTAAATACTACTACTTTCAAGGTGATTAGCCTAGTATAGGTATAGTACATTGATACAAATAATAACAATTAATTTTAAATTCGATATCAGCTTTAACAGTTAATATTTCAATTACCATTTCAAAATATACCTATTACATACTATATAATCAATATAAAAAGTTTCGTTTTAAATTTGATTTGGGAAATAGGTAAAAAAGAAATTTTACCAACATAGATATTTAATAAAATTCATGTGATGTGAAATTTGAAGTAAATGTTTTTTAATTTTTTTTTTACTGATGTTGATTTGTAATTTTTGGTTGTATAAATTCATAGTTGAGTTGATTGTTATATTTTTGTTTCTAGTAAATGGCAATGATGAAAGTAGCAATGATTCTGTAGTGTGGATGGATCGGTCAACTTCACCTAGTCCTACGCCAAATGATAGTAATCAATTAGGTTAGTAATGTTAATTTATTTAAATATTTATTAGCGTATAATTAAATTCATAATTTTTCTATTGCTTTTTACCTAACTGTTCTAGGAAAATACAGATTTTATTATTACTTTCTAAAATATTATATTTTATTATTAGCTTAAATATATTGGAAATATTACATAAAAATTTGAACTAAACATATTTGGCGAATATCTGAATGGCATAGCCCCCTACAATAACTTGCCAAGCCTCCGAAAAATGTATTGATAAATTATGTAAACATGGTAGAGAGTAAAAAAAAAAAAAATTACTTATTACATTTGTATAAGGATTCTTTTTTCGATACTGTTGGCTTATATTTAAGCATTGAATCTATAAAAATTTCCGCAGTTATCTTTTTTGTATCATTAATATTGCTATAGAAATTAAACGACATTTTTCTTATAAATTATTTCTATAGCAATAATAATAATAAAAAAAAGATAAAACTGCACGTGCAAATCTTATAGATTTAGCCACAATTTTTTTTCTGAAAATCATGGCTATTTTGAGTTTTTTTTTTAAGAAACTGAAGTATTATAAAACTTCATATCTGAAAATTTGGATCCTAAAAATAACTTATTTTTATAAGTTGCTATACCAATCATAATTTAAAAGAAAAAGATAAATATTATTAATAGAACAAAAGATTTATGCAATATCTGTAATATATAAAGTGTTAATAAGAAAAGAAATTTAAAGAAACGTGTAACATTTCTTTTTTTTTTTAATTTTCTTGCGTCAAAAAATTTTATTCGTATTATTGTCAATCTGTTTAAATATTCAAATAGTTTGAATCAAAAACTTGAATATCCTCCAATGACTAAAATTTACATACCTGTGGATTACTTATGAATTAAATTATAAAATGTAGCATTTGTAATTTTTCTTCCTCAATAACATCTTGATTTTCAACTGCATCTTTAATAGATAAATTATAATTATTCATAATAACCATGGTAATTACTATAGTCATAAGTTTCTTAACATACAAATTATAATTTTAATTGATTTATTCTTTGTATTATGTACATATTGATAAAAGATATTTTTTCAGAATTATCAACATCTCATAGTAAACAAGAACTTATTATTGATAAAAGTATGCTGAACGAATTCATTAATAGAAATGTAATAACATTTTGGAATGGAAGAAACGACTTCAACACTGATGATGGAATTATTGAGTTGTTTTCTATACTTGACCGTATTATTAGCCAGTATTCACAAAAATGGGATCGATCCACTTTAGTTATGGTAAGTAATCTTTAAAAAATAGAACATGAAACACGAAAGTAACCTTTACCTATATAAAACAAACCATTCTTAATAGGTGTGTAAAGATAAGCTATGGTTCCTCAGTAAACATATACTGGTGTCTGTGCTTAGTGTCGCCAAATCGGTTGTTTTTACATGAAATATCAATAAATTATATATAGTAAGGCCACACGGATAAATGGCTGCATCTTCAATTTTTAAATTTAGACAAGGATTTTATTTTTTTGTTTTAAATAATATATTTCTGATAAATGTTACCTGCATTTCTATTTCCTAAATAGTTATGGGCAAACCTCCCTCCCACAATATATGTTGTTTTAATCATATAAAAAAAAAGCCAATTATTATGGGCTACACAATTTATTTCTATATTTAATTTATGTCATATATTCACATACACCTAATGAATACTCCATAAATAATTTCAAATTACAATAAAATATAAACGTCATAATAATATAAATTAATGTGGTTCTAATTATCGTAATCCATTCAACAGATTATAGTTGAATGAAAAATTGATTGGTTTTTCCTCTAAGCTCTTCAGATGTTTAAAGCCTGTGTGAGAGCTTTACTATTTACTTGTCTCGTTTTTTCATTATTATTAGGGCATTATATGTGTAGTATTTTCTTAATGGAATATAAATTTGTTTTTGTTTCAGGAGTTAAAAACTGAATTTGAAGAATTTAGAACTCATTTCATTAAACAACACAAAGAAAAGAAATGATTCAATTTTTGTTTTTTATTTTTTATTGTACCCGACTGCCAAAGAAATTTTTAGTTAAAAATGGTAAATTAGGTACATTTTTAAATTGTATTATTTAAGTAACGCTGAATCAGTTTTCTACTGCCATTTTATTTTTAAATATCTGCTATTTGTTTTCTATTGTGTCTAAATGTGTTAAATGACACATTTCCATAAATATAAATTTGTAACTTGAAACAGTGTTAAAAAAAAAAATAATAATAATAATAAAAAAAAATTATATTATTAATGATTGTATTATTTTTATTCGTTTATCTTAAAGAATAATATTATAGGGTGTCCTAGATATTATAGTGATGAATTTGAATGTGATTAAATTTTATTCCTTACATGGAAACAATAGGAAATTGGGTTACAAACAATATTTCAGTTTGTTTTATAATTTTATACTAATCAAATCACAATCGGTTGTACTCTTGGCCTAATCTGTAGTCTAACTATTACAAAAATTCCTTATTAGAAAAAGTCTTGATTGACCGTGGTTTTTATTTAACGAGTGATCCTCGCCCCCCTACCATTAATCATTAGTCTAGATAATCGAGGTTCCGCTATATTTTCGTCTTGAATTTCAAAACTTCTGTGATTTGTCAGCAATATTTATTTTGAAGCTAAATTAAATAATAATTTTGTTTTTACACGATTTTCTTTAACTTACTTTTTGAAACACTCGAAACTGCTTTTCATCCCTTTCCAAATGTGGAAATAATTTGAAATTTTGCACGCATATTAAGAACCAACGACAATACAGTATGGTTTAAATGAAAGTATGTTTCAATCAATAGTTTTCGAATAAAGACATTTTGAAATTTTAATAGTTTCGGTTATTACATAAAATACATATACTGTTCTTCATTCATTAAATATATTTCCAATGATGTAATGGAAGTGCAGAGGATATTTGGTGCAACAATACTGTATTCAAATCTTAAATGTGCGAATTAAAATTTTTTTTGTACTTTTTCAACCGTTAACGCGGTGATATAAATGCAAGGGCAAGAAAAATAATAAATCTATATATAATATACACCTTAAATTTGAAATTTATTCTAGTATTATATTTAATATTTTAGATATTTCACTATAAAAAAAATTATAAAGTTTCACCACCACCCTAAATTTTCAAAATTTCAGTGTATATTGGAACCTGGAAGTCTGGAGTGGACTCATTGGATTTCCGGAGACATCCTATATGTCAGTATGTATAAACCCAAATACTAAAATTTCAATTAATATTCTTGCATACAGGTTCAAGTGCAAAAATAATTTTCAATATTAAAACTATTGTTAAACTGTATATTTAATTTCAATTCGTTACCTGCTTAAAAAAAATTAATGATAAATCCATTTAAATCAGTTCATAATTAAAAATAGAATATAAAGAGTTAATTTTTTTTTTTAAAAAACAAAATTCAAATATAAAATAGAGCACACTAAAACGAGAAAAATAAATTTATGACAGTTATTTTAACATAATTATTAAATAAAATATCTTTACTTATAAAGTCATAAAATAAAAATAAGACATACTTCGAACCTTTGGTTGTTTTTCCTACCTCGGGTAGGATACTGTTTGTGGATGTGTTGAATTTAAAAAAAAAACGATAAATAATTTTAGAATAAAACACGATTCTGAGCAGAGCTTTAAAATAATATACATTAATAAAAATATCAGGTTTGAAGCAATGAAGCTTAAATGTTGAGCTAAAAATTATTTGGTTACATTTAACATTCACGAAAAACAAAAATTTATTCCCATACAATAGGTAAACGAGTACTCCATGAATAATTTCAAATTGTAATAAAAAATATAAACATCATAAAGTGGCTGTAATTTTTGTGATTAATGCGAAACAACGAGATTTCAAACACAAAAAAAGGTGGGAAAAGTTTAGTTTAGACGAAAAATGGCTGCTAAAATAGTTTATATCTGCTACTATCGTTGGGTGACCATATGTCCTGTTTTATACAGGATTGTCCTTTATTTCGGCTCTGTGTCCTGTTGTCCTGAAAAACTTCTCTCAGGACGCTTTTTGTCCCATAATTTCAAGTCTGTCCCATATTAATCCCCCGTTTTTTGACTTACTGTTGATTTAAAATTTTTGATATTTTTGAAATGAAATTATTGAATAAAATAATGACGTATGAATCTAGAAATTTTTTGGATACAATGATTAGATTAATTATAATCGTAAAATGAATTAACAGGTTTTTTTTTTAGCGAGTAAATAAATTTGAAGAAATTTTAAGAAGTATCAATTTAGTTAATTTCATTATGTTATTTTATGTTTTTCAAAATAATGTTTTTATGTGTTTAAATTTAATCTATAATAGGTAGTTTATATAAATATGTAATAAATAATTATTTATTTAAAAATATTTTTGTCCTGTATTTTATTTTCTTAAATATGGTCACCCTATGCTATCACATCAGTTAGCCCCTATGATGCAATATTAATAGCATGAACTAACATCACAGAATAGGTGAAAGTAAAAAAAAATTTCACCTATTCTGTGATCTATACTCTATAGCTAAGTAATAAAAACTCGCTCTCATAATATTATCTAGACGATAGAGGGCCAGCAGCTGCTTTGTTTACTAATGTTATTTTCTAATCATAATTTCGTTTACAACCACAGTGAACAATATACCGAATAACAGGATACCAAAGTTTTGTGATAATATGTCTCCATTTTGCAATCAGATGTGTAATGTTTTACAAGATAACAGACCA
>JAIPRM010004143.1:0-23836 GCA_025469315.1 Stegophylla sp. TES_Ste_2020 | reverse complement strand
AAATGAGGTAATATATTATTATAGAACAAAAACTATTTACTCGAAGCCATCTCCCTTAGTACTTCATTTAGGCCAAGTCTAACTTAAAATCACGGAAAAATGTGATTCAGTCTAAAACTTTATGGGCCCTTGCCACTTTGATACTTGGGTGGGACCCCCCCCCCTCCCCTTAATCCGGCTATGAACATGGCGCGGTGTGGGTACGCGTATAATACAAACGGAAAACACGCTCGCCAATCGGAATTCAACCTCACATCTACATCGGAGCAGTTTTCAGCGAGTAAACACACACACACACACACACAAACATACGTACACATATACATACACAAGCGCACTTAAATGTGCGTATATATATATATATGTATACATAAACGTACACATACGTCCAAACAGGCACTTACACACATAAAACACCACAACGAGCTTCAACGACCTTACACACACACACACACACACACGCACACGTGGATATGCACGAATAGACGCTTCGTCTATACGTGTACGGCGTGCAGAGTGGAGCATGCGCACACCGCACTGCGCGCGGTCATTAAAACCGTGCACGGCGAGATCGAAATTCGATAAATTCTCGGCAACGGGTTAACTCGACGCAGCACGCCGGTCATTAACGCCGTTCGCGCCTCGGAGCGAAACTCGGACGCATATACCGACGACGGACCCCGTCGCACGTTATTATATTCAAATGAATTTTCGTTTTCACGTGGCAAAAAGCAAAAAAAAAAAAAAACCGTGATTTAACCGCGGTATTTAAAAATAAAATATTTTTCACTCGCTTCACAACGAGGACGACGCGATATGTGCACCTACGTGTATATATATATATATATATATATTAAACCCTTATTTTTTCCGGTCGAGCGCGTTTTATAATATTATAATCGCAGATGTTACCACCGCAATGTCGGTCGTCGTTATTCGTTTTTGAACACAATTGATTCCGCGAGATTGATAAATACGATTTCGTCCGCGTATTGAAAGAGTAAAAACACTGGGTATTGACTCCATCGGGTGGGGGGGGAAGTCACCCGCGCGCACCCCACCACATTTGTCGGTCGGTCGGTCGCGCGCGTTTTGTCAGTTTTATTAATGGTCTTGAGGCGCATAAGCCTTGTCAGGCAGGGCGCGTCGCTTCGCACTGTGTCGCTGTTGTATAATAATAATAATAATAATATTGTAGTGACAGTAATTTGTGCCGTAGTATAAGAAAGAAGCTTTGTTTAATTGACATTTCGGTACGTTAAAAATAAACATCGGGTGTTAAAACGTGATGTACCCGGGGAGTAAATCCATATTACCGCCGCCGCCGCAGCTACGCAGCATGTTTATTCGGAAAATTTTAAAAGATAATTTCCAGTCATCATCAGCATTTACCACCTCGTACCATGCAGTGGGGCGTAGCGAACTTAAAATAACTTTGGAGCTTCTTGAACAAGCAAACAGACTTCAAAAAGACTTCGACATTTAAAGAGTACTACGTTACTACTGGCTACGGATGAACATTCGAATAGTACACTTCTGACGTACCTATGCTTGATTGCAATTAACTTCGTGATTTATTCAATGTATACTATTTGAGAGGCAAAGAACCAACCCCCAGTTATAGAAAAATTGGGAAGCAACTGCTTTCAAAAAAACATGGTTCGTTTCGCCACTGGGGCTCGTATACCGGTCTCGTAAAGACAGTTTTTACTTCCGAGCTTAATACGTTTGTTATCATTGTCTCGGAAACTGTGTTGGAAGGATGAGGTTCAGGGACAATGGTCGTTTACAATAGTTCTAAAATTAGTTAGACGAGCGGATGGATATACGCGAAATTATTTTCACCAAATTTAACCGTCGAAAATTCCTCTCATAATATTATATAATAATTCTTATAAAATACCTCAGAAGTCAATGCTATTTATCTATACGTATGGTTTTCTGTTTTCGAAATGCTATTGAAATAATTATTTGACAATAGTTTAGGTCCAAGCATTGGGGCCAGGGCCGACTTGTCATAACTGCTTCTTTTCTAACGCAGTTGGGTAATGAAATTTAAATTTATTTTTAAATTGATATTATTTGAGATTGTGCGTGTATAAGATATCGAATTTATATTACACACGCCATTCGAAGAATTACAACTAAAAAGGTTTGGAAAGAGTGAGAAAAGTAAAATTGAAAATTAAACATATTCTTTGTTCAATGTAAAGATTTTGTTGACAATAGATGAAAATTCCATAATATTAGTTTTGGAGTTACGACTAAATTACTATAATTGATATAATGAATATTGAGTTAGTGGCATATTTTACAGTTTTTGCTGAATTTTTCGGTAATTTGTCTTTAGGCTTGGAAAAGTTATTAGAAGTTTCAAAAACTGGCCTCTCTAAAGTAACATGTGGGTAATGATTCTCAAGCGGAGACATATGCATGACCTCGGATTATTCCGAGGAAAAGAGTATTTTCATGAAAACAATTAATTAACTATCATTGTATAAACACTAGTTCCATTCAGAGTCTAAAATCGTTTAAATAAATTTTCCAAACACAAAATGTGTTTATTTTAATAACGACCTGCAAGATCATTTGGATTAGACGTGCTTGATCTATAGCGTCTCTTAAAAATGATTTATTTAAATTTTACGAATGAAGCGATAGCACAATTCAAATAATATATTAATGGCAATTATAATAATATAACGGGACATAAAAGCTCTAGGATTTCATTGCAAATCGCGCGTTTCGCCGTGTTACAAATAAAAATTACTTATTATATTAAACAAAGTGTAATAGAGCGGGGGGGGGGGTGAAAACTTTGCGGTCACGTCGACACGCGCATAATGCAAATCGGACATACTCGGCCGGGGAGACCGAAGGCACCCCGCGCCGCCGGCGTATCAATTCCCGCGGTGACGCGAAACACGACAATTTCAAACCGACAAATAATAATTTGTAATATGATATCCAGAGACCTCGTTCCACGCACGTATAATTTACGCGTAGTGCGCGGACAAAACGCGAAGCCGCCTGTTCGGCCTGGGCGGCACGCGGAAGAAAACGCCGCGGGGTTAGGAATTTCGCCTCGACATAAATTACGTTTCCGGTTAATAGGCACGTCAATATCCCGGGGACGGTGCAGCGGACGAACAGATGGCCTTCCCCCGGTCTGCGAGCGTGATGATAATTAATCCGCGAATTAATTCAACGTTTACCGGGTGCGAGCGGCGGCGGTCACGCGCGAGGGAGAAGGCATTATACGTGCGGCCTTTGCGCGTCTCGACAAAACGCGCGACGACGATACCTCTTCGGGTCCAAAACCGTTGTCGGCGTGGGTTTTCGGTCGGTCAGTGGTGGAGGGGTGGGGGATGATGTAGCGAGTGCACGTGTGCGATTCGGCCGATGACTACAGGCGGCGGTGCAAAGTGGTCTGTAAAGGCGTAGCCCACCGCGGAATCCAGAGAGATTTTCAATTAAAAAAAAATAAATAAATAATAGTTCCCAGTCAGCTGAGTACATAATAATAATGATAATAATAATAATAATAATATACCACAGGGAAATATGAGGTATATGTTGTGATTAACTGTAGACATTCCCCGGTTATTGGACGTCAATTACAGGTTAAGTTTGACCATGACGTATATAAAAAATTCTCAAGATTACTTCTTTAACAGTTCGGATTTAAAGTTTGTTACACTAAAAAAAAAAAAAAAAAAAAATTATATTAATAGTGTATTGAAATTCGATGTTTTCAACATTGTATGTGACAAGTCCAAATAGCCGTTTTTTATAGAAAAAGTGAAAATTTTTTTTTTTTAATTTTCATCAGTTCTGCCGATTTTAAAATGGTGTTTTTGTGATGTGCTAATACTTACACAAGATTTGTGAAAATGTGTAAGTTTATAGTACTGATTTTCGAATGTAAGTATGTGTTATATTGGTGTTAAAGATACGCCTTCCAATTTTAGTCGCGTTTCACCAGCTTTTCCTATTCTCTATTATTACTTCCGAGTTCAAAACATATATTACATCATGCTATTTTATCACAAACGTAAAGCTATTCCTTTCATTATATTTCTGTATAATGTATTGTTAATTTTAGAACTCTTGACAGATGCTCAAAATCCAAATGAGTAGTGTACTTGCAAGGTTTCCTACGCGGACCTCGTGGGCGCGGTGGCCGGGGCAACGAGTCGTTTAATGATGGAAATGTGTTTGAAATAAAACAATAAACGTACGTCCGAAATCCGTGAAGCCGTATCCGTAGGTCGGTGGTTATGTCAACAAAGGTCAAGTCCTTTCTACTCAAAGGTCATAATAGGATTCTATCCAAACACACTGATAACTTTGTTGGAATTAATTTAAAATTCATTAATGACAGTATTTCAGATGGCAAAAGTAAGAAATATTTCCTATATTAAACAGACGAAAATAATAAACACTATTTGAAATTATAGAGGTAAAAATATACATACTGTTTCCTCATGCTTTTCAAAACATACTATTTTCTAAGTTCACCACATATATAGCACTATTTCTCATAATATTATAATACCAGTACGAGATTAGGGGATGGAATTGAATTAAATACAAATCTTATTATTTTTACTGCATATGCTGTTTACTGGTATTTATAATTTTCATTTATATACAGGTATATATGATATTCCTTCGTCAAAACACTTACTAACATCGTTATGACGGGTGACAAAATTGTTCAAGAACAATAGTGTTGCATATTATGTCATAATTCCATAATATCAACGAGAGTAAATTTAAATTGTGTAGTGATTACAAAGTATAGAAAAAAACGTATTCTTGGCTGGGAATGATACTTTTCAGCACAATCAGTAAATCTAAATGTTAAAACAGGACATTAAGAGTTACATTTTTTCCGTTTAATTACCATAAACAGCGTTAAGTCGGTTTGTAACAAAAAAAATCACCAGTTCTAGAAAAATTGTCAAAATTGAAAAAAGTATACTTACTGGGAATTTCGCCATTAAATTAAGTTTTCAAATATTTTGAAAACATAATAACCGCGTCGTGATAAAATATAATCGAACGACGCGACGAACGCTCGGCGAGATGAGTGTGAACATTGTTTTTACATCGCACGACGACGTCCGATGCTGCGTGGTTACGCGTGCGGACGCGCGTAATTGTTTTTTAATTGGAAATATGTTTTTTTGGGGGGGGAGGGAGGGAGGGAGGGAGGGAGGGAGACGTTTCCGGCACGCCATCCGTAGGCTTGACCTTTTTTTCTTTTTGTTTGTTTTCCCCGGCAACCTCTTTTTCCCGCGCGACGACCCGTCAAGTTTGTTTTCTTTACATTTAGAAACGGCTTGTTTCGATAAACGAGTTAAAAGTCGTTTGACCAAAACCCCGAGGGAAGTGACAACACGCGAAATACATAAAAGCATTTTGGATTTGCGCGTCGCCATCCCACCATGACTAGAATTATCGCCTCGTACGGTTCTGCAATGCGATCGCGTTGTGTTTCCGCGAAGTAGTGTGTGTGCTGGCTGAAATAATATAATCGACGTTAATGGAAATCATCAGACAGTCCCGGGGATGAAACGTTACACCGAAAAACTCGAGAATGATTTCAATTTAAAAATCGTTGTTGATATCTGTATCTGTAATATTTTATGGAAATTCAAAATATTATTATTTATTAATAACGGCCGTTTCGTTTGATAAATTAACCACGTCCAATCATTGCAAAACTATAGTTTTAAATGTTGTAATCACACACACACACACGGGGGGGGAGGGGGATGTTCTTCTTAATTTGTACAATTAAATGTGTATATTTCCACAGGGATGTGTTACGATTTTGTATAAAGTCACAGATTGTAATGCTAATTTTATTTATTACAAAGAATAGTTTTAAAACAGTGTTTGGAGCAGAAAATTTGTTTCATACACTATCAATGAATTAAAATATGAAATTTTAATACCACATATTTTGATTTTTATGGCATTTTTTTTTTTTTTTTTTTTTTGTATCTTAATATCTTATATAAGATTTTTCTTCTTAAAAATGAAAAAGTTTTGAAAATTATTTATTTTTCCGAAGGTATATTTATATTTTGAGTACTCTGCGTTCAACGACGGAAAAATCAGTGAACAATTAATTGTAAAATATTATGCATATGATGAACAAGTATTTTGTCAGAATATTATTTTAAATTAATAGTTGTGATTTATCATTAACAAATGCATTATGAGAAACAATAAAGGATTATTGGCAATTCGCATATTTTTAGAGCATTGAAATCAATGGCTTACTTATAATAATTGTAATATTTTAATAAAGATCATAGAGAATAGTTTATGTTAGGTGTAAATGATAATGAAATTACCTGTAAATATTTAATTATAATAATATCTGTGTCTAATAAATAAATCTAAATGTCGTATAAATATTTTTGTAACTTTTTTATTTGAACTGTATGAAATACCAAAACACTACATGTCATGAAATATATTATTATACCAATATTTAAAAAATATATTACATATTGCTATAATAATTATGCATAACGTTTAAACTAAAGCATCAATTATTCGTTTCTAGTAAAATTTTCTGTAATGATATACAATAATATCAGCGTAATGTTAGGTAGAGGTTTTTTTTCTCTTTAAAAAATAATTACATTTGTATCTTAAGAGAATAAAAAATAAATAAATATATAAATTGTAAAAATTAAAAATACTTAATGAATATTCTCTAGTTGATTATGAAATTTTTCATAAAAATAAAAAATCGTTAAAATACTTTGAAATAGATAATTTCTACGAATATTCATTCATCGATTTTGATATTGTTATTTCAAAACTTATATCGATTAAAACTTTTGAAATTTCACCGATAATCCTTCATAAGATTTAGCATTATCTTATTTAGTAAACTAGGAATCAAATCATCCACTGAGCCCAAGTTCAAAATAATACATACAACTATGGTACGCCACAGAAACTAATTATTGTGAAATGGTCTATCAAAGTGACAGTAAGTGCTAAACCCATCCATAGGCCCCAACGTGCATGTGAGATACGAGGCCGAGGCTCCCCGTGAAAAGAGGTTAGGTCGATGCCCCACCCCTTTGATTTATTGATGTTGATTGTAAAATATAAGACAGACCATAACTATTTGCGAAAAAAATAGAGATTTTTTTTTTCGTGTTTCTTATTTATGGAGAGAACTACAATATTTTGGAATTGAATTATTATCTTCGTTTTGTAATATTTGCAAAAGATAACAAATTTAAATGAGAAAAAAAAATAAAAGAAAAACTACGGTAAATATACTGAAAAATTATATTTACAGTAAGAAAAAAGCAAATTCGTACTCTTGTTATCTTTTATCAAATAATTCTAATTGTTACATTAGTTAATGTAACGAACAGGCAAGAAAAACAAATGTTAAATATAAATGAATAAATGCCTAACGAACTAAATGTTTATGATAATTAATGTTCTGTTTTAATTAATAATTTGTGTATATTGAAACTTTAAAGTAATACATTTAATAACATTGTCAACACGCAAATTAAAACATAAATAATATATAAGTGGATCAGTCCTCACATGAAATCATCTAAACGTGGTGTCAATTATGCGATTCACTCCAATTTTATACTAGTCATATATTAATCAATTTAACTGGAAATAATACCTTAAAATCGAATGACCGTACATAACTATAATTCTGATTACTACACATTTAGTTACGATAATAATTAATTCATTTTCACTACATTTGAACAAACTGGAGATAAATATAATTTCAAAGCTTTCGTCTTGTGTAAAAAAGAAAATAAATAATACCGAGTTTTAATTACACAGTCAGATCACGTGATCGAATTAAAAGCGACAGACATTGACTTAGAAATGTGTTTTTAAACTTCATTAAAACAAGGTTTTTAACAAAACCGTATTGTTGTGAGTTATGACATTGAGACTCAGCGATGTAACGATGATTATGAAAAATGTTAAATTATATTCAATATTATAATAATAAAACGAAATTAATTTTGTAATCATGTATCTGTTACACCCCGTTTTCCTCCACTTCCACGATTAACAATGGATTTATCCCCAGGGTTGATTACAACGACTTTTTCTTATAAATATTTATTTTTCTTTAACATTCACACAATTGTAACCCAGTTGATACTAATTGAAAAAAAAAAATATTAACTCACTGACCTATTCTCTAGATTTACATTAGATACCCCGTTTTATGTAGTTACAACAGTTCTCTATGAAAGTACATTAGTTATATTATTTTGTATCGATTTGTACACAAAACAAATATATAATATCATTCAACTCCATGACATTAGGTCAATAGTTCAAAAGTCAAATGATTTTAGTATTATATTCTACTGACAAAATTTTAATGCAGCCAAGTCATGTATCCATTTCGAAAAATATTTATATTGGAAAACGTTTATGAAAAAAAAAAAAAAAAATAGTTGGAATAGGACATTCTTCATTAGAGAATGCATCGAAGAATTTTTCGATTAATTAATACGGTATTGAAGTTGTTTAAGGTATTAATTTATTTCAAAACGTTTCGTTTGACTATGCGATCTCACTGAACTCGCATTCACGAAGGTTATCGGTCGAATTAAATCTCAATAGTCTCGTCATCAGTCACCGTTCTCTCTTTATGGAAAATATTAATTAACCTCTATCGCTCGACTTTGATATGACTGCATAATGAATGAGATGACCTATAAACAGTATAAACCTACACCCAAGAGCCGCAATAAGACTTTTTTTTTTTTCAGGAGTGTCAAGCAAAGCTCGAAAACGTTTTAAATAACGTTATAATAATTATTATCGAAAACCGATTGAAATAGATAACGAAAAACAGTAAACGATAATTAATTTTAAAATATCACTAAACAAAACAGAACTGCAATAAACGAAAATGTGGGTAAATCAAAAAACAAAATAATAAAACACAAAGCGAAACAGTTAAATAAACAGAAAACGTGAAACAAAAAATGATAATAAAACATTATTATTAATTTTCATCGTTTTTTTTTTTTTTTTTTTTTAACTTAATGTATTGTCATATCTATATATGATTAATGTATTAAAAAAATTAATAATATTTAAAATTACAATCACGTTAAACGCAAGAAAAGTGAACAGTGTTTAAATTTCTAAAGATCTGGACTTTATCTGAGCTAGATTTTTTTCAACAACCGACGCAGATAGATAGATAATCATTACTGTGTATGGACGTCAAAAGCTATAAATAATTGATTTCAAAAGTTTGTAAGATTTATAATACCTCATTGTTTTTGGACATTTTATCACAATAACAATATTATGATACAGTTATTGTTATGTAAATCTATTAAGAGAACAATGATCAAGAATAAAACACCGTATTATTACAGATTAGATCTAATAACCAGATGACACATTTCCAAATTTAATCACAACTCGAATATGCCCTCAAATCAGTGTATCACATAATATGATAAGAATTTAAGTATTGCATACAATTTGATAATTTTTGACATGTGAACGTGGAAACTGGAACTGGGAGTGGTCAGTGAATTCGTTTCGATCACAACGGTATCATAATAAATAATTAAAAACAACAATTTCTCATAGAGACTTTTTTCCTATCAGTGTTTCGATGACACACTGATCTGATGAAATATTTTGGTTTGTTTACATTTTTAAGAATTATTACGTGGCTTGAACAAGAAGCGCACCATCTGGTTTTATGTCATTTGTGATATTATTATGTTTTGATAATATTTTATTGTAGTCGCGAAAAAAAAAGAAAAAACAATATAAACGCTAGAGAAATAAGTAATCTGTGGTGGAATATTATTATAACGACGATGTACCTTCACTATCGCGCGTCGTTCACGGACAAACTCTGTAAAAACACATTTTTTCGTAAAACGATGACGTTGTAAAATCAATAGCATTGTCACCCCACTCATCATCGATAAAACATTAACGGAAATATGACAATAAAAGTTTGTATTTTTTTTTTAAGCTCAAAACAATTCGTTAATAATTTTGTAAATAAACTTGAAACACGTGAACTAGGTGTCAAATGCTTGTTCTAACCTGTAGACAATAATTATTATTATTAGTTGTTCTATTTATAGAATGATGTTTTCTCATATTATACAATAGTTCATGTAAAATTTTTTTACAGATTCAATGTCCCCCCTTTCGTTAATATTAATAATAATTTAAGGGTAAACTGAAAAACAACAAATGATTTTTGTAAAATTATTTCAAACGTGATTCCGCTAACAACTGCTCTTACGGTATTCGTAGTGGTTGTTCGTTCCACAAAATTCTCAATGTTATAGTATTATTATTATTATTATTATTCACCTGTACAATGTCAAATGGTTACACCGAGAAATCGATAAGTTCACTATTACGATGTAGGTTATTGTTTCTCTCGCGATTGTTTTGTTTATTATAAGTTTACGTTTTTGTACCCGTTGTAATTTTTTAATAAAAATTATTATAACATTTATGACGTCATTATCCGATTACATAATCATAATTGTAACATAATATTTCGGTCAAGTGCCTGTAAATAATATTATGAATGTGCGTATACTTTATTCGTCGTTAAGCTGAAAACCACGAGACAATCACTTCGAAAACGACAGTGAAATAACGTATTTTTTTTATTCCATATTATAATATTATACGAAATAAAACCTTTATTAAAACCTACGTCAAATATTTATAATTTGCTTATGAAACTGTATATAAAAAAAAAAAAGCATATATAATCCAACTAATAAATACACAGTTTATCCGAATTTATGTTTTACCGTTACACAAAGACATATTCAAAATATCTATAACCCGGTGATCCTCCCCCCACTACAAAAAAAAAAAAAAAAAAATGTTATTTTTGTCAACATATATTTTTTTTTCTTATATAATAGGATTATTTTGGAAACGGATTTTATTCTACATTTATTTTACTTTTATTTATCCGTCGTTTAACTTATAAGTAGGTTATTACTTATTATAGGTATTCACTTAATTAAAAAAAAAAACGCATTAATTGTTCTTGTGAGATTTAGAATATTACTATGATCACATGTTATGTCATCGTACTCTGTTGTTTATTAGTCATATTCGATCCCGCAAGTAATATCGTTAAATTTTTTTTAAACTACTAAACGACATATCCGAAAATGATTTGGATGCTGGAAAACTTTGTTATATCCCAGATGTAATATTTGCATCAGGTCTATGGAAATTTATAAAATAATATAATAAAAAACTAGTAGACTCAAAGAACATACTCTGGGCCATCGCCTTCCCATATTATAATTATTATGAAATTATGAGATAGAACACAAAAGAGCTTTGAATATGCTCAGAAATAATTTCTATGATTTCATTGGCTCGAAACGAAGAAGTTCTTTCCTAAAAATTTTCTAATTTTTTTCAAAATAAATTTTCTTTTCGTTTCACGCATCTGATCTCATACAATTATTTCCGATCCGTTCGTATTATTTTTTTTTTGTCGAGATAAAAAAAAAAAAAAAAAAAAAAAAAAAAACGTTGAAAAAATACACCGCGTGAAAAATGAACGCGGGATTAAAACTTAAAAATGCCTTCTGAAAAATCATTAAAACCACCGTAGAGCGATTTCGTCCAGAAGCGACGCGGCAGCGATTTGTTTTTCGGCAGCAGTCAACGATGAGATAAAAAATTCCACAACGATTATTATAGAAATAATTATCACGCGTAGAATGACAACGATGGTCTGTCGGGGAAGTATTCTCGTGTGCATTCGTGCATTTTATTTAATACGGTCCTTTGACCGTTTTATTCGTCAGCAAATAATGACAATACTATTATAAAAATCAATTAAGTGGCTACGTAAACGACAACGATTGGGTAATCTAAGTGGTGTACGCAAATAGGGGAAGTAAGGGGCTGATGCCTTCCCCATTGTCCGTATTCTATTATGAAATATGAGTGATAAATTTTAAGTTACATTTCGTGTATTTTTTATTTGTTTTTTCGACAACGTTTTTGAGCAGAAACTTATTGTTGATGAGTCTCATTCAATATTCTTCTGAAAAGCATAGATTGTCTCTTTGACACGCTATTTTCGTTTGTTTCTAAAAAATTTTTCGAAAACTTAATACTTCTATGTCTAAAATAATTCGTTAATGTAGTGATAAATCCAAAATAATGATCCTACAAACTTAACAAATAGATTTTTTTTTTTTTAATTTGCAACTAATCTTATAAATTATAATATTTATTTTATGATAATATTATCGAACGAATTTGTTTTCATCCAATGTAGAAATTTAAAAATCTAAGAAACTTTTACTTTTTGTGACACAGTGGTAAGGAGTTTTTGTTTTACGACCATATATTCAATAGAAATTCTCACAGTGGGGGTGATTAATGATGGAAGAAAAATACTTCATTGACTACCACGGAGTCGAAATTATCATTTTGCATACCCTTAAAAATCAAATTTGGTTTTTTTTTTTTCAATTGGCCCTTCCCAGGGCGAAATCCTGCGAAAATCACGGGGTAATCTTACTAATGCGTTTTCTAGTAACTATTCGTTGCGCCGGCTGTCGTCTAACTGAAAATATCGATTTCTATACGCGCTTTAGTAAACTATCGCCCTTCCGATTCCGGTGTCGTATAGGGGGGAAAAAAAAAAAGACTTTATTATTCGATTTCAATATAAAGTTTTCGAGAGTGCAGCTGATATACTCGCGAAAATAAATACCAGAAATATTGTTTGTACAGTCACCTTAATTTAAAAATAAACAATTTTAATTGTATATTATTTTTTTGTATGTATACTTAAAAACCTTTTTTCGAAAAACGAATTCGGATAAAGAACATTAGGTTATCACTGAATCGTTTTCTCATTCGTTTAATATTTTTTTCTTTATGTTTCACTCCTACATGTCATTTTTCATTTATTTTGGGTCTCTTGAGTTATTGCACGCGTACGTGACTAAACTATTGAGCGAAAAATACATAAAACCTCCTTGGGTTTGGCTTTACTGAGAATTATAACGAAAAACGTCGCATCGCCACCAATATTTTCAATGCGCTTGATCAATAATTCGAACAATATTATTTTTTGCATTAAAATTTATTTATTGTACTTAATTCTCATATTATTTGTGCTCATAATGGCGACAAACAGTATAAAGGGAAATCATTAAGTTGACCATTATACAACAATACCTTTTTTTTGGAAGGTTTTTCAGAAAAATATAACTAAAATAAAAAAAAAGTGTTAAGAGAATAATAAAATAAACATCATTGTAAAAACACTAAAATAATTAAATTAGCCAAATTAAATTTACGATATACAAGTCCATGAATTGAAAAGGTTGGCTATCATAAATAACCTCAACCTACAACCTTAGGTATTTTGAAAATAATAAAATAAATACGTATTATTGATTTCCAATACGAAAAACACGAGTTAAATAAGTATCTCGTTCGCATTACCATGATAATTTTCAAAAAATGAGTTATTTCGAATAATTGATGTTCATCGAGAGAGATTAAAATATAATAATTGATAAACACGCGTTTTTGCTAAGAATTTATATTATTTTTATGCAAACCCCATTATCGATATTGAAATTCGTATTCTTGCTGAAACCAAAATGAAAAGACGAAGAAAAAAATAATGCATTATTCAGATTACTTTGTAGCGTAAGTCGTCGTAACCTGTCCGTTTTCGGTTATTTATTAAAATCGAGGTATTCATCAACTTCGAAGATACCGATCCCCGATATTACAAATAATTAAAAAAGTACCCATTATTTTTCCCATTATTAATGCAGTGACCGTATTATTAATCATTACACTCGGTGTATTACCGTGATTCGGCGGTATTAGGTGCAGTCAGTAGTGGTAGCGGATGAGAGGAGAGTGTAAGGGGTGTAATTAGACTTCTCCCTCCATCAGAAGACGTAAGGATATAAAAATATTAATGAAATAAAGAGTAAATGATAAATATTTCATATTTCATGATCGACCTCCAAAATAAGGTTGAGCAAATTTTTAATTATTCTTTTACATTAGATAATAGTATGTAGACGTTAATTACTAAGATTTCATAATTTTATAATTAAAACATTTGCTACATATACCTAATAAATGTATTCTATTATTTGCCCATAATATAAGTAAAAGCATAATTGATGTTAGTCAGTAAGAGAACCGATTAAAAACGAAGATTACAAAAAGCCGATCAAGAGTATTGCACTATGGGTATCAGTCGCTAGTCGGATGCGATACTCTTCGTGAGCGTGGATGTATTGAATTTTAAATCAACAGTCAATCATTACGGTTCAATAAAACGATTATGATCGGAGAAACAATAATTGTTCATTTTTAAATTGAATATTATGTTCTACGTCATAATAATTGAATATAGTCCGTGTCCATTTCATTATTTGAGGTAATGATACGTTTCAAAATTTTAAGGTTTTTATAATATTAAAAAAGAAAAAATAACTGAGCCGCTTTAATAAACATACAGTTTTCCATATCCTACACGTTACGAAATATTACAAAATTAAATTTACCATTATTTGAATATTATTACCTTGTCGTTTGAGCCGTAATTATAACATAAAACGCTAATTTGAAAAATTGATTATTGAACCGACCTTTTGAAAAACTCGATTTTGGGTATAAAAAAGCTCGTGACGATTTTCTCAACTATTTGTTTTTATTTGGATTAACCGTCATTTGAGCCTTAATTCTAATTTGAAAACGTTCATTGAACCAAGCGAACAAATATTTTTTTTTAACTCGGTTAAAACATTAAGATGTAACCATAACCAGTGTACCCAAAGTATTTAGGCACGTTCACTAGGAAAAAGACAACTATCAAACAAATATATTTAATTTTTTAACTCAGCAAACTCTGCTCGACACGTTTAGTTTATGTCAAATGCATCATCGCGTGTCATTAAAAAAAAAAAAAAAAAAAATTGATTTATGCATTTACCTCGTTATATTTTTCTTATTCGAAAAACGTAACGAGCTCATTTTTGAGTTTTTTTATTAAATTTTCCAACCGTCGTTACCTGCCGAGCATTGGTTCGTTCCTCGTTCACCGTTTCCCGCGTTACAATACCCGAAGCACAGGTAACGAGACAACTTACTCGCGAGAGAATAATAACAAGGAACCGCCAAAATCGTTATATTATTTACAAGTCGACGTTGTAATAATAATAATAATAATAATATTATGTTAAAAATGCAATGCACGATATTTGCCGAATAATATAAACACAACCAAAGCTTTTTTGCCGATTCATCGTGCAACGCGTTTGTATTCCCAAAAAATAACAATAATAATAATAATAATATCCACGTACAATGTATTGTTTTGCAGTATTAAACGTGATACTCGTATGTTCATTCGGGGCATATTATTATCATCGTCGTCGTGACGCGTACCCCCGCACTGTTCGGCGGGATAAAAAATACGAATAAATAAAATAACATTTTTCGCGTGACAAACGTGCAGGTGTAATATGCTTCGGGTGGGGGGGGGTGGGGTGGAAGAGAGATGTAGCGAGTGGTGTAGTGTTTTTTTTTTCCCCCCGTATACGAAATACACGTATGTATAATCTTTCGCGAAATCGCTCGAGACACGATGTAAGTGTAATAATTTATACGAGAAAAAAAAATAAAGCGTATATTATAAATTATATTACATAATAATAATAATATATTGACATGATTGCGGGCGCACACGCTCGGCGGCGGCGATAAAAATGGCCGATAAATCGCGGGAGGAAAATTCACATATTATTATAGTTCATGCGCTCGCACGTTATACTCGTGTACGTATGTATGTAGTATATAATATATCATATATTTTTTTTTTTTTTTTCTGTAAATAATATCGTACCTACCGCTGCTAACCTACGACGACGTCATCCCCCGTTTAATAACGACCAGCTCGAAACTTATAGGAACCAGCTGCAGCCACGTACAACGTTCAGACGGCGTTTTATCACACAGATTATTGTTATTATTACTGTTATAATATTAATATTAAAGACATATTTATTTCATTTTCACCCCGCTGGTATCTTCTTCGCCCTGTCCACTTTGTCAACGTCACCACCGTCGATTTCAAATTTCTTTAGACTTACTCGACCTTTTGAGTACCACTACTAACACCATATGCATTTGTGCGTTTTTTAAATTTTTTTTAATTCGGCGACAGTCGTTACGTAATAGTACAAAGTAGACATCTGTTTCGAAGGCAGGCACCACACTTATTGGGGTTTAAGGGGGGGGGGGTCAATCAAACTCATCCCGAGTAAATTTATTAGAACTCTCAGTTGTGTTTTTCCGTGCTTGAAAAATTTCATTGAAATTTCAAAAACTGTGGGGTTTGTTTCCTAAACCATTAAATATAAGGAAATAAGACATTCGGAACTATTAGATTATTATGAATGTAAAATACTTGTTGAATATAGAAAGTGATAACAGTTCTGTCCAATTTATAACACATACATGCAACTGATAATAATATATTTAATTTTGCTAAATATTGTTAACGAAAACTGATTCGGTCAATTTTCTTCTGTTTATACATTTGCATTATTTATTGTTGATACATCAATATGACATTTTTTTTAAATTTAATTATTATTGATAGCCATCTTGTTCACGCAGACACAATAATGCGTTTAAGTTCAGTGTTTTGATATCTACTTTTCATTTCAATTTATCAGAAATCTAAAATCCCGTCTATAACGCTTAAAAGTAATTAATTTTGCTAAATATTGTAACTATTATAATAGAGCCTAAGCGAGAAGTGATCAATATTGAAATTAAGTTTGATCAATAAAAATACCGAGTATGTACTTATTTCTTTCAATATATGATTGAAAAACCAAAATCAATTCGGCATTTTAAAGGCTATTGAGAGGCAGATTGGTCAAAATTTACAGATCGGATCAAAATCCAACTACATATTACCATAGTGATGATATTATTTTTTTTTGAAAAATGCCGACTCTAAAATAAAACGTGTAATACCATTTTTCCATGTCTAAGCTCAATCAAAACAGTGGTGCGCCAAAAATGTGACAATATTATATCACATATGTCAAATTGTTCGGTTTAAAATTCTGTAACAATACGTTTTAGTCGTTTAAAAACCCAGATTTTATTTTCACTCATATACAATATTCACGTAATTATACGTGTTGAGAGATCACAAATCACTAACTTGCATTCTTTTTCACCCAGTAAAATGCCAGTATACATAATAAGTAGTTGAAGTAAAAGTATTAAGTGAGTAGTGGTAGTGCCGTAGTGGTAATCGTTGGTAGTAGTATATAAACTATGAGCATAATAGTGGTAGTTGTAGTAGTAGTGGTGGTGGTGGTGGTGGTAGCTGCGACGGTAATGAGGGAGGACCTATCTCTATACGCAACCACCGACGTTGTAGTAGCGCGGCCAGCTAATGAAGCCAGAAACACAACGGCCGAGCTGGTAATAATAATGCAATTAGCCTGCGAACGAATTATAATAAAGTCCGTGCCCGGGGGCTGTGCGAGTTAAACAATGGGCCCATTAGGCAAGATAATAATATGCGTTTGCTGCTTATATTTTTCATTAATCACACGCGTACAACACCTAGCTATTCTTTTTCTTTCACTTTTATTATCAATTTCAAAACAGGTTTGAAATTAAAAGAAAATTAAATAAATAAATTTCAGTCGGAACGTAAAAATACACTCGACGGAAAAACAATAACACAACACTCGTCAGCAGAGCTACACGTACCTCCCCTATTATAGGGTAAGTATTTAGTAACAACTACGGCGCGTTTACGATAAAATATTTTACTGGATAGTAGCGAGAATTTTGTAATAGAGTGAGTCATACGTCTACCTAAATGAAGCATCGAAATGGAATACGCTTAGAGTGACCTATTGAAAAGAATCAAATTACCTTATAGAAATATTGTATGCTCAATCGGATCACTGATAAGAAACTGTTATCATTCTATAAAATATTAATGTTATTTTTTTTGTATATCTTATCTAATAATATGATAATATGAAAATTTAAAGTGGTACCAACCAAATAAGAAAAATAATTGTATTTTACAAAACGGTCACTCTTAGCGTATACCATTTGATTGCTTCAATCCACTATACGAAACAGTATACGGTATGGCCCCTCTATATTATATTCTTTACTCTATGGATTGAACCTAGGTAAACACGAAATTGTCTAAGATAACATAAAACCAGACGGTACACTTCCTTTGATATCACGTAATTCTCAAAAACATGTAAAGAAATTAAAATCTACCCTCAGATCAGTGTTACCCTCTGACAGGGTGAAAAAATTTTCGATGAGAAATTACCGTCTTTTTAACTACGTGCCAATGACTTTTATTGTTCGTTATTGTACTCTATTGTACTCGAGGCATATTCATTAACCCTTCTCGGTTTCTTTTCAAACAAAAAAAAAAAAAAAAATCAATAAAATTATTATAGTAAAAGGTATTGTACAATAATCACGAATTCTTCTCATACGTTTCACCACCACTCTACATTGGAGGGGGGAGGTAGGTTCGAGTTATGAGTGAAAATTCGGAAGTGCACAATCGGTCGGCTGGCTCTTGATGTCCTTTGACATTGGAGGGTTTTAATTAAATATCCGAGATGGTCCGTAAGTCGCGCGCGTCGTAAAAGTAAACCCGCACAATAATAATAATAATAATAATATCCAGATAACCTCTTGTGATATTATAATAATATGCGATTATAATAAACACCGCGCGAGAGAGTCGTTTTCTCGCACGAGACGACAAGTGAGTAAGTACGACGTTAAACCGTAGATATCACGCGGAATACACTATTATAATATATAGCGCGCGTGCGCGTAGCACTTGGAAAGATGTCGGAGGAGACGGTGTTTCCCGCAGACGCATAAAATATAATTATTTAACGTCGAGTCTTGTGCACATGCAATACTCGTCGAATTCCCGATGTCATAAGTCAGTGAGTTTTGAGGTCGGCTTAAAATGCCTTCGTTTAGTCCGTGCCAACGGTGGAGGGTGAACATAATATATACGCACACCCTTACACAATATACCCCGCACGCACACACACACACGTATATATATACTTACTATCAGATTCGTTATATCATACACGGGGATGATGATGATGATGATGATGATGATGACGTGACAACGGGGGTGTGAAAAGCAAAGATATAGTATATAATATTATACTATATATAAATACTCTGAATTCGTTTTCGTTTGGGTACGGCTATCGATTTTGGCCGAGTATAAACGACTTGTGTGTTGCAACGGTCAGTTTTATCGTAAAAATTATCTCGGGGATAATATAACAGCGAGAGAGGATTGAAAAACGAGATCGAAACAGAACACATAAAATAGCCACAAATTTCCTTCGAGCATTTTTTTTTTTTTTTTTCTACTACCAAACGATATTTTATATTTCGCTAAACACAACGCCAATAATTCGAACGCGATTCACAAATAATAACGACAATAATAATTGAAATGTGGAAAAGCAGTTATGTCTAAAATATAAATTTTTTCAGGAAAAGTAAAAAACCGTTTTTACTAATATTAACACATAGTCTAAACTGCTGGGTTTAGAGACTTGAAATTTCGCACAGATATTCCTAATACAATGCAAGTGATTATTAAGAAAGTATTTTTGAAAATCTAATCCTCAAAGGGGTGAAAAAAAGGTTTAAACGTTTGATATATCGATCGTCAAGGAACAGCCGAAATCACTGCGTCCAGAGACTTAAAATTTTACACAGACGTTCCTCTATACAAGGTAAGCTTTCGTATAACTGTTGCGCCACTTATTAATGTGCAATGTACCATTTTACGAGGAGATTTACCATCCATCTACATCGTTTTCAAATTGTTTTTAGTCATCGGTACACTATTTAATCACAAAAGAAATATTTCCAACGAAAAATTGCATTTAAATGTACTCAAAAAGTATTGTTTAATATTAAACTCAAAAATGTTCAAACAAGATTTTTTAATACAATTTCTTAATATTTTAAGCTAAGCGATTGTTGTATACGACTCAAAACATATTTAATTAAATCTGGTTTATTTTATTATTTAATACAATATGACCGTAGGTAAAACGTCATAAATATTAATGAATTTAATTTGAAATAATTTGAGAAGCTATTATTCACATTTGAGAAATGGCTACGCGTACTAAGCCTTTAAATACGTTTTTGGCGATAGGTCGTATCACAGTTGTACTTCACGGGTATCCGAGGAAGATTTATCAGGGAGGGGAGTCGAAAATTCAACACTGAAAAGTACATTGAAAAAAAAAGGCAATTTTTCTTTAAAACTAACAAAAAACAAACCAGAATCATATGATAATTATCATTATGAGGTCAACATTATGAACGTACCTACTAAAAGTTTTTTTTTTTTATGTTTAAATAAATCTCAATCTAATGTTTATTCAGATAATAATAAATAATAGTTATTTACCTTTTCGGAAAGCTCAAAGGGCGATGACAAATACCTACCTACCCTACCTGACTGTTTAACTTGAAATTTAACATTCGCCTGTACCCGGAATATTGGATATAGAACACAGGATATTGGAGGGGGGGGGCTGAACAATTTTTTACCATATTTTTGTGCATATAAAGGTGAGTTGTGGGAATGGATCCCTCGTCCCCACACATTCTTCTACATAGGTTTTCTCAGTTGAATAAATATTTTATACCATGATAACTCGACCATAAGAAGTTTAGTGTTTAAAAGAATAAAAACAAATGATTCTCAATTTTCTATTTATTATAATTATAAATAAAATACAATTGCATAATAATTACGATTCAAACAAGACAACTATAATACTACATAATATAATACTATCGGTTTGGGTATATTTAAGTAATTATTATTTAGTTATTATAATTTTATCGAAACAATTATTTTCTTATTACTTGCGATATTAAGTATTAATTATTTCGATATTGCATCTATTAAAAATATAGCATATACTATACATCACTTTAGTATCCATTAACATTTTATGGTTTTTAATTATGTCAAAGAATCTTTTGAAATATGTAAGGACTGGAAAATAGCCGTCGTAATCATTATTATTTTCGAGGGAAGGACATTTTTGCTTTTGTCTTTTGTCTCCGGATCCACTTGACTGGCCTGGACGTCCAATAAATGGTTTCCGTCATATTCACAACCCTCTCAGGTGCCATCCCGGGGATCGACTGCAATTATTACCAGGAGCAATTTTCCCCGCGACCGTTTTCGATTTTTATTTTTACGACTTTATTGTCCCGGAAGTACATAATAATATTATAATCATCCGGTCAATCGTCGTCGTATAATGACGTGCGTGTATTATAATCACGCGCATACGGATATCACGGAATGACGTGGTGTTTGCCCTGGACCTGACCGAAACGCACAGATCACGTCCGTTGATTAAAGTTGTAAACAACGACGAGCCTGCGTCGTCCAATTAAACCCAAATGTTCGTTATAATTTCAAACAACGGAACCGTATGATATAATAAATCCGCCGAGACACTCTCATTTTTTGAAATTGTACGAATTCTCATTATTCCGCTCAACGGGTAAAATACTATAGTTTAAGCTTAAGTATGTTTTTTTTTTTTTTTTTTTTTTTGTAAACACTTTCTCTTTAATCCATAGGTAGGATTCTTAGAAAAATACGTATTAGTGTATTGCTGTAGCATTCACAAATCGCCCGAGAGGTGGAAAAAATGTGTCCCTAGCGATGGCTATTATTTTCAAGATTAAATTTGTAACCATGTTTTGTTAATAAACAATTAAAAAATTGGAAAAAAAAAAGTCTCATTTTATAGGTATATAACTAGTGGTAGACTTCTCGTAAAGAACTTTGTGTTCACGGGTTTCTGTAATTTTTGGAATTTTCAATAGTCAAAATTGCTGAGCGCAAGGAAAATCTACTGAATAAAAAACGTGCAAAATCACGAAATACATTTCAATAATTCAGTCATAATTCCATAACGTACAAGGTACTTGACATTTTCATCCATGATAAAAAATGAGGTGGTTACAGATTGAAAACGTTATATTCAAACAGACAACTAAAATACATTGAAGAAAGACAGTTTGTAAATCATATTCAGTTATTTCGTTGTTTCAATTTTCAGTTTAGTAATTATTCACAAAACCATAGAGATATCCTACACTTATTTATTCCTAGAAAATAGAAATGTTATACTGAATAAGAAATTAATAATCATAAAACTTATAAACATATACTCAGCATGGATAATAATAATAATAATAAAAAAATGTTGAAGTCGAAAAAAAAAATCACTGAGCAGACTTCAGTATAAAATACTGTCATAATAACAACAGAAAAATGCTGTGATAAATATAATAACTATAATAGCATTTTATTTTGGATAAAAAAATAAATTTTATTTTACTACGTGTTCAATATGATTTTACTGATATATAATAATAATTTTGTTGTCTGTGAAAAACGTCCTTTATTTCGGCAGGCCCGTAGCTACGGGAGGGGGCAGAGGGGGCGTTGCCCTCCCTAAACCCGATCTTTGCCCCCTCTAAGGATATTAAAAATATTAGAAGGGCTTTTAGGTAGGTATGTCTTTTCAGCTGTCCTTTGTTTTTTTTGAAACCGCGACCATCTATGTTCATCATTTAATTATTACATAAATAAACACTAACTTAAGTCTCATTTTTAATACTTAGAGTATTATTGTAGTGAATTCTCTTGTAAATTTCCAGAATATTCTATTATACGTATGGATATTTGATGTGAAATTACAGAGATATATCATGTGTAAATATTAATTAAAAATCGCACAAATATTGTTTTGGTATATAATTATAACGCTTCCCCTAAAATTGGTTTGCCGTGCCTGAAAATTTTGATCATCTGTCTACGGGCCTGTTTTACGGTTAGGGGAAAACGTAATTTTTTTTTTTCCACCGTGGGATGACATCCGGGGGGAGAGATTGTCCTAGATTTACTGCCCCACACACACACACACACACACACACACACTGGTCTGCACGGCAAAACGCTTTCCGGTTTAATTTCCTTTGTTGGTAATATTGTGTTTGTGTGTGTGCGAGTGCCCCCCACGAGTACACAGCATAACACAGCAATATTATTATTATTATTATACACTGCACGTGTGTGTGTGTGTCGTAGTAATAAAATAACGTGTAACAGGGTTTCCATTGCCACTGGCAGAGCGTAGAGGTCTCTCCGGACGCGGCGGCAGACGAGATTAATGTTGCCGGAGCCGCGGCGGGTTTCCGCCGGAACACTCGCCACTACCGCCACTAATAATTATTATTATTATACGGACACGCAGCGTCCGGCAGTCGTCGACGAGTCCCCGAGGACCAGCGGAGCCGGGGGTTCGCGTGTGCGCTTAAAAGCGCGGCGAAACCGATCCGATATATACGCGCGTACAGGGCGGGCGGGGCATTGGAACGGTCGATTTGAAAAATATAAATTGAAGGCCTCAGTGCAACAACCAGGCAAGTCCACTTTTGAAAATTTTTCAAGAGACACATTAAATGAAACCATGTTTTTAAAAATATAATTTTTTTTTTTCTCCAATCGAATAGAAACCATCTTTAGGTACATACATATAGTTCAGTTATTTTTATTTACATTTTATATAAACCTTATATCATCGAAAATTGCATTAAAGTTAGTAACATATGGACT
>JAIPRM010004142.1:0-23842 GCA_025469315.1 Stegophylla sp. TES_Ste_2020 | reverse complement strand
ACATTTTTTTTTTTTTTGTTATATTATTAACTTCCTTTGTTCAGAATCGTTTTACTGAAGAAATGATTTATCGTTTCTTTAAAATTTAATACGCCCGTCAAGAGAATACCACCCGTCGTGCGAAGTATGTCCGGCTTTTTTTTACAATGATGTTTATTTATTTATTAATTTTTTTTTTCTGTGTACAACTTTTTGTATGGAAATATTTGTCCAAAAGTTTCGATCAGTAACATTTTGAAACCGTATTTGCCTCTAGATGGTACTTTAAAAAGGTCATTTTATTAATTTCTCAGTTCTTCAATTTTTTTTTTTTTTTTTTGGAAAAAACTACCCAAAATTTGACAAAAACGACTCGAAAACCATCATTTTAGGATCCGAACTATGTGAAAATTTAGAGTGAAAGATTTTGGCGCAAAAAAAATTTTGTAAATGTAAAAAAAAAATTTGGACATTTTTCTAACATTTTTTTTTTTCATTTGTTCTTTATATTATTAACTTCTTTCGTTCAGAAACGTCTTATTGAAGAAATGATTTATTGTTTCTTTAAAATTTAATACACCCACCAAGAGCTTCACACTCGAGTTGCGAAGAATACTCGTCGTGCGAAGAACACCCATCATGCGAAGTATGTCCGGCTTTTTTAGAACGATCTGTGTTAAGCATTACATAGAATCTAGATAAATAATTAGTTATCTTTTATCTTATCTAGTAATTTTTTTGAGAAAATTTTAAATATTTCAAACGTAATATTATTATAATGATACATAAAAACTATGCTTAAAAAAAAACACCGCTAGTCTATATAATGATATGTATGCAATATTACGATGTTATTATAAATAGAGAAATTTTGAATCTAGGAAATTATCCCCTTGGGACATTTTCCTACCGCTTTTGAGCGATTTCTCCCCGATGAGTTGAACACGCCCCCATGATAAAAAAGCGTTTCCCCCCAATAGGTAAGATTTTGAAAACTTATGATATATAAGTGTAGGCTAGTTCATCGGGTGTTTGGTCGATTCCACTACTCTCCACACATCAAAAATATCCCTCGATTTATTGTGCAAAACCTTCTCGGACAGGTGTAAAAAATGAGGTTAAGGATATAATAATATGCAGGTACTTAATCTTAAAACATACGTCTCGTGATTTCATTATACTCGCGACTAGCACAGTTCAATTTTATAAGTATCGTCCACATTATATCTAGGAAAATTTTATTTTTATCAAAAACCCAACTTTATCTTGTTTTTAATTAATTTAAAATTTAAAACTTATCTGAGAAGAACAAGCCCGTTCACGTTTTTAAAGGAGGGTAAGTCCTTTAATGTTTTATAACGTGGAGAAACGTTCGCCCTACCTTTCAAATTTGGGTGGGTAATGGCACGGGGGGGAGGAAATTTCTAGAAGCTTTGTATTTAAATTGTTTATTTTTCCGTCTTATCCGTCGCTTTTTTCTCCCACTTATTTTCCTATTCCCAATATGTAGAATGTTTCATTTTCGGTTTCTCTTTCTAAATTTTCTTCTCTGGTCAATTCTTTATCACAATCTTCACATGGCCTTAACTGAGTGATCCGGTCGTAAAGTAACCCTTCTTTCCCTTGATTTTCTTAAAAATTAATTTCACCTTCACGTATTCACTAGGAGTTAAGAATAATTTTTGATAGTCGGAAACGAAATAAAAGATAACAGTTTGTAATATATATATATATATATTTTGACATCGAAGTGAACTTTTTTCAAGACTAATAACATTAGGTATATTCAAAGATAATTAAATATGTTTGCCTCAGATAATCAAAAATAGCATATTTTAATAATATCTACAATAACTTTGTGATAAAATCCAAGTAATATAAAATAGACAACAATATTAGTGCGTTGCATTATACTATTATGCCTAAAGTCTTTAAAACTATTCTAAAGTTCGCATTTCAAAGTTGACTCCGAACTCAACATTATTAATTTGTTCCGAGTAAACGTAACATCAGGAGCAAACGAGTAAACGAAACAAAATTATTTTACGAATCATTTAAATATTGGTTTAAATATTCACTGATTATATTTTATGTACAATTGGCTAATGAAATAACGATGGGAAATAGATAACTTCTAGAAATGTTTATGTAAATATTGCTTGGAATATCGCGAGCGTAAACTCGTTTTTTATTTTTCATATTTTTTAAAATTCTTTAAGTTAATGTAAAAATATTAATAGACACGTAAATGAGAATGTAGAATAATTTTGTGTGGAGATAATTAACGATGACTAACCATAGTTGAACGCATTCGGTTTGTAATGAATTACTTGAGATTATTAATATTTATAAAATAATATGCTAGACGATAGAATAATTTAACGAAAATTAGTTATAAATTATACTGCCTGCTTATAGACCACTTAAAAACTATAGGCTGGCTCTAAGATATTGCAAACGTTACAGATAGAAGATAATATATTTGAATCAATACAGAAAAATTATAACTATGTTAATTTAAACGGGAAACAAACGAATGCGGTTGAGAACAGCGATATTAGCAACTAAACAAAAACTCCAATTTTTTCTCTTCCTCCAGGATATTGTCAAAATAATGTATTTTCAATATCAAAAATTTATATACATATAAATATTGCATATTTTAATTTCATTTATGTTGATTAGAATGATTTTCATGGCTTTTATGTTCAAAAATTGGTTATGGTGTATACAAATATAGTGTAATATTTCCAGATAAAGGCAATCAACAAAACTTTCCACTTTATTAGCCAAACCTATAATTAATAATTATTTATACGCAATTGAAGTGAATTTAATATTAAAAAAATGATTTGTAATTTTTATAATAATAATGAGGTTCTATATTCTGAGCGGAGCGAATACAAATATGTATTTTACCTCCCATAGTGAACATTCTTTCTTATACTTTTACTAAATACTTATCCAAAAGTTTCAACTAGCAACATTTTGAATTGAAATTTGGCTCTAAATGATGCTTAAAACTTATCATTTTTCAAAATTCGCATTTTTCCTATAGGTTAACACACCATAAAATTATCATTTTCTTCATATATAATTGAATAGCAATCAATTAATTAACCATCATGGTGACCATAGAAACCAAAGTAACATAGTAATAAATATATGTCAAAATATATTAACATATGCGATTTGTTGTCACGTCATTTTGTTTCACTTTGATTGTTTATTCAGTTGTTATAGAAAATTTGATAGCAACATTTGATGAATATTGTAACCACGGTGACACAAGAGCCAATAAATTTTTATTTTTTAATTTAATTCATTTTTAACGTTGGTAACTGCCGCGAAGAAATCTTTGCTCAGAATCGTTTTATTGAAGAAATGTTTCTTTAAAACTTAACGCACTCACCAAATCTCATTTGAGGAGCGAAGAATACCAATGGTACGAAGTATGTCCAGCTTTTTTTAATATTTTAAACGTGAAAAGTGTTTGATCACTCTCGTTCTTCCCTATGTAATGTATTTTCAGTATTGTCCTTGCTTCGTCGTTTGGAACATTGGACGACATTAAACCGTTTCTGTATGATTAGCTAAACATATCCTCCGCACGGTATCGCGTCCAGTGGCGCAACTAAGAATTTTTCAAGGAGGGTGTCCACATTTCTACTATAATTATTTAAGTATAAAATTATATCAATGTTAATGGACATTTTACAAAAACTCGTTGAATAGAAATTCGTGTAGCAAAATCTAACGGCCTTTTCGCTCGTGTTAACATTTTTATAACGTTATTCGTAGTAGGTAAATAACATTTTGCATCGCATATTCGACAATATTTTAAAACATGTTTTAAGTTTCTCTAAAAATTACAAAGGACTTTCCAGCATTAACATGTTACAGGTAACTTTAAAATAAATGTTCACCTACCTACATTGTAGACAGTTGACAGATTGATAACGATAATGAATTATTTGATTAGACTTTAAACAACAATAATTATTGTTTCTTGATTTCTACTACATCAATACATCATAATAAATTATTACCAATTATAATTTGTAACGGATATCCTGTTAAATATTTCATAAAATAGTGAGCAATGTTTAAATATTATTTTTATTCTAACCACGATAAATTTTTGAATCAATAGATGTTATAATAATTGTATAGTTAAAAGGATTTCTTTTTTCAATGCTCATTGAATAAAATTTCCATAAATATGGTTCAAGGGGGATGCCCAGACACCCAAAACACCCCCCTTGATTGCGCCACTGGTCGCGTCTATCACACAAATAATTTATTTTTATTACTGACAGTGTCATGTCTTGGCTTTGGTACGCGCAAACAAAATTTCGTCATCAAAAATCGTTTTGAAAAAATGCTCACAAATCGCATGTCACGCAGCGTGACAGGCCACCGCGTGATGAAAATCGAGACAGAAGTTGCATTTTAAAATATTGTTATCATGATTACTAAATTCAAATTTTTCTAGATTTTTCTAGAAGCGTTTCGAGTCGAAATTCGTGCAAATCCGATATTTTTTCTAGTAAAATAATAATTTTTTTTTTTTTTTTTTTTTTCGAAAAAAACCTTGGAAATTTTTTAATTGAAATTACGTTTTTTTACCAAAATATCTTCCGCTCGGTTTTCCATGTTCGAACGCCGAAAATCAATCGGTTCTTCAATGACGCGAGCAGGGAAATACATAATAGGCATTACGCGAACCAGTATTATGGTAATAATAATAAAAATAAGCGCGCCAATTATTAAATTATTTTATTATTCGTCAGATTTATCGACGTAAAACCGCACGACGGTTAGAGGACACGCGCGATACATTGAGTACACCAATACAACGTAAAAAAAAATGTATAAAAACACAATTATAATATAATTGAATATCATTTATTGTGTTACGATTCATTTGTAATTGCGTCCAGAGTAATTTAATTCGACATTGGTCTCGCCTGCAAACAAGGCCATACGTCTCTGTGCGTGGATACACGAAAACGCACAAATGACAGTACACGTACGAACTATACAGGGTGTCTCGCGAGCGCGTTAACCGTCGCGATATCTCCTGAGAAATAAGCAAAGAAAATAATCGAATTATATTTTTATTTTTTTTTCATGCAATGAAGTGATGAATGGTACAAATATTTTGTATTTTATTATTCAATTCACCGGTTTTAAATTAAAACAACTAATTTTTTGTTTTTCGAAAATCTTTAATAAAACCGTTTTGTAAAGTTAACTTTTCTGACATTTCAAAATTATATTATTCCATTAATTTCGTGGTATTTAATATAATATATATATATATTTTTAATTTTCAAAATATCGGTGTATTATAATTAACACCATCAATAGTATTCAATTTGAGGGTGAAGTCCCACAAAAGAGTCGTGATTAATATAGTTTGGAGGTAAAAAAAAAATGTGAATAAAACAGTTTTTCATTTCAAAATATATACAAATTTTAAATTTAGTTTGATGATGAAAGTAAAACTATTTTTTAGTTATCATTTTATGTAAATTTGTGAGTATGGCTTATTGCAACTATTAATATTTATATACTGTTACCATTCGCTTCAACCGTGTACCTGCAGTAATATTTTCAGTTATTAAGTTCATATTATAAACAATAATCGGTTAAAATTAAATTTAAGAGTATATACCTAAGTTTCAATCATAAAACGTGATACGAAAAACGTTATAACAGCCAAAGTTCAAGCCAACTATTATAAAAATTTGATTACAAATTGTACATTTTCTGTTACAGATTTTAATTATTGTAGTAATTCACTATTTATATTTAATATTAAACTTTTTGGAGGAGTCCAGGGCCAGATCGGATAATCATGATACTTCGAGTAATATGCTTTACCGGCCTTTTATGAGCATAATATACAAATATTTAATATTTTTCATGAACTATAAGTCCAAAATTTGAGCTGCCCTTCGAGAATTTCACGAACGATCGACTAGACTTGGAAGGATCTGCACTTAGAAGAGAAAAACAAAATTGAGAGACTTGAATAAAAAAAAAAGTTAAAAACCACTGCCACAGTTGGTGATTTAATATTTTTATATTGTCTAGTTTTATTTTATCATTATCACTCTATTTTGCAGAAATGTAAGTATTATTTAAAATCACGAATTAATAGAAATAAAATGTTGCAACGCCAAAGTTTTCAGAAAAATAAATATCATCATCGTCCTTGCGACTTTTTTAAAAAGAAAAAAAAAACAACAACACATTTTAATTAATTCAGGAGATATTGCTTATGGAACACCCTATATAACGTTGATAGTCCTTGTGTATTGTATACCAAATTGGTATACCTTCGTTTTATTATTATTATTATTATTTTTTTAATAATATTTAAATCACATTTTGTTTTCGTTTACCGTAACGTCAAATTTAACACGCGTGATTCGAACGATGCGTTTCTATAGTAATAATAATTATTAATAATTCCGTCTGTGGTGACGACGACGAGAAATATTTTCAAAAATAACTTCTCAACGTAATATACGACGACGACAGCGACGAATGACGTTCAGCCATTACGACGACGTATATATATTTTATAATTAAAATATTTGCTACGATTTATGAAATGTGTTTTTTACTCGTTCATATGCATAATAATAATAAATGTATTTATATAATATTATGAAGGATAGCCTTTTGAAAAAAAAAAAAAGAAAATTAAAAAATGCGTATATTGTAATTTACTCGTATGTAGATTTGTTATACCCGCGCATCCTGGGGTCGAGTACGCGTCGAAGAATTCAATCTATCTGTTGTTTAATTGGGAACAGGCATATATTATTGTGTATATACATATTATACCTACCGTGCGTATATGTATATGAATATTTTTATTTTATTTTTTTTTTTCGAACGCATAAATTACCGACACATTCTTTCATTGGGTTTTTCGTTTAGGTATTTTAGTGACTAGCGCATATCATTAATAAAAAAAAAAAAAAAGAGAGAAAAAAAAATATAATTTACAGTCTTCGGTCTTCTTCTTCTGTGCGTTGTTATTGTTGTTTTTATTATTTTTTTTTTTTCTCAAATGTTTATATTATTATATTATATTATATTTATGCATCGCCGTCGAATCACGCGCACGCGGGGCCACACACAAGCACGATACAGTATTAAAATTCGTTTTATATTTTACGATAACAATAATAATAGGTAGAAGGTGTCGGTCATTGTTTCACGAGACAAGAATATCATTCGATCATGTCCGTGTGTGTGTGCTTGTAACACAATGAGACTTAAAACAATTTCCGTAAATTATACGACTGTTTGGTAACATAAGAGACTGTAATATTATTATTATGCGTGAACCCATATTGAGTTCCAAACGAAATTCGGGCATTTTTTTAAAATTTAATTTGAACCGGTCGAGCATTTTTAGAAGACTGCTGTAAATTCTACACGGTTCATGTTCTAATAAGAACTTTAACTTGTTTTCTCAAAAGGATTTTTCAGAACACGAGGATGTAGGGTAATTTGAAACTCGGAATATTTCCGGGATACTTTCAATTGACCAACCCTCCTCAATTTTTTTGAATCTCCAAAATCTAGTTATGTTTTGTTTCATTATACTTATAATAATTCAATGTATACAATGGAATTAAGATCTGTTCACAAGATAGTGAAATATTTCAAATTATTATTCCTATTACGTACACAATTTTTGTGATTCAAAAAAAAATAATAATAATAACTTGGGTTCCTTTTAGAACCAGTATTAACCGGAACCGGTAATTTTGTATTTTCAAGTACTAGAAACTTCGTTATACACGTATAAAAACAAAAACGGAAACCCATAAAAGTCATAAAAGTTTTTGGTTTAGATAGGCGTTTAAAATTACGCAGTCCTGCAAACAATTGTTTCAAAAAGTGCCGTATAGATTCTGTAGATTCTATAGATTGCTTCTGATGATTTATCCTCTACTTTTTCAAAAGCAGGTGAATAAATTTCATTTAAAATTCTCAATAAATACAAGTTAACGATTCTAATACAGTGATTGTAATTAATTTTAATTCGACTAAACGCGCTTCTTTTGCTCGAAGGGATGACTTTGAACGACTTTGTAAATTGTATACAAACTAATAGTGTAAGACTTGTAAATTTAAAAAAAAATGACATTCAAAGAAAAAAAACGCTGAACAATATGTAACAAAACTTTTCTATTTTAAGTAACAAATAAACTAACACTATTAATGCAGATCGTTAGTACAAAATGAATAATCCTTTTTTATATTCATAGCTAATATCTATGTTTGATCCTTTGCAGTGCCTCAATCACGATTTAATGTAAATCAAAAGTAATAAAGAACTACTTCGAAAATGAAAACAAACTATGTAATAAAAATAACAAGTCAAGTTGTACAACACCTATTTTGTGTTGGAGTTATCTACCTTCACATTCAGAACAAAAATCGTTGCCTGTAACCACATGCTGTAAAACATTTATCCTACTTTTGTCCGTATCGTTGGGGAATAATTGTAGATCCAGAGGTGGATATTGTTTTTTTTTTTTTTTTTTGAAAAATTAACGTTCAATAAAGTATAATGTAGTCCACGCTAATGACTCGTCCGATATAATTGACGTTTACTACTTTTACATTCGTCTTGATGTGATATTTATCTAAAATAAAATCATCGACAGCGCAATCGGTAGGACTACCTATAGTAACCATTAAAGCTAAAAAATCAAAAGTATTCCAAATATTACAATATACCTATAGGTGGGTACAGATCAGTAATTTCGAAATACAATATTTTACTCGAATACATTTTGTATACGCACATGGATCAATGACCACCTTTGATGATGATAATAATAATACCCGACCGTCTACGATTATTATATTTCCCCGAGATCGAAATGATCGATGAGTTCTCACGATTCAGCGCTCGCCGATCAAACACACACACACACACACACATACGAATATTTACATATAATTGCACACCGAAAGGTTGCCGCGTGCGGATTAGTAGTTTATCATTATAATAAACGTACGTATACACGCGCGTATAATATTATTATTATCACAAGAAGCGCGTGTTCGCGGGGGGAGGGAGGACATGTATAATTTTTGTTTTCGTTCTAAACGTTTCCGGATAGAATTTATACTTAATAGATACGCGTATGATATTCGTCGACGGTATAATGTAAATAATTATTTTGTGTTTTTTTTTTTTTTTTTTTTTTCTAATCCATTGCCGTAAAGTCGGTGTATTTCACTGCCGGTAGTCGTGTGCAATGATCGACGACGACGAGGAGCCGTCGGTCAATAAATGTTTAATAACAATGATCGACGATCGGTGTGTGTGTGTGCCGTGATCGAACGAAATCTCTTGCGCGCGAGCCCTCCGGCCTACATAACAATCACGTATTAGACACACACACACACACTCGCGCAGATACCACATGGACATGTGTGTGCGTTTTTCCACCCACCGAAAACCAATGGGGTAATTCGTGTGTTCTTTCGATAATTTCGGGTACATAATATTATAAATATACAGAATTATCATAATATATAACATTATACAGGTATGCGCGCAACCCGCGATTATCGATCCAAACGGTTTACGATTAAAAAGAAAGAAATATAGTACGCGTTTTGACTACACGATTATAAATATTATATGATTTTAAATACCGCGTACACAAACACACACACAAACGATAATATTATGTGATCACGCGCGTTTCGATTTGATATTTATTTTTTTCGTTTTATATTCTTCGATCGAATTCGTTTTTGACTCGAGGCTATGCTTCTGTAACCGCGCCGCGGCCGATCACGAAATCACGCGTTTTTTCTTCTTTTTCTTCTTATTCTCAGTCTCCTCCTCATTATTATTGCTGTAATATATACGAACGGGTGCGCGCGCGTTTTGTTCCACGGCGACGACTACCACCCCCCTCGCAGCGCATTCTTCCACCGATGATAATATGATAAATATAAAAAAAAAAAAATTACCGAGGAATATAATTGTTTAATTATCGTGCCAAACCGTTCGGCTGTTGCTTTTACGGCGATCCACGGCCGTGGGGGCCGAATGGAACCGGAATGTTGTACGGCCGCATACCACCATCACAACTCATATATTCTATCCGTGGCTAAGGCCGTTGGGGGTCCGTTTTCAATGCGGTTTGATTGATTTGAATGTGTGCGCGCCGCCGAAACGATTCATAACACGTTTGGGATAATAAACGACGTGCCCGTATATAATGCGTGTGTGCGCGTCTCTTCACTCGTTTGTGTGCGTGCGTGTTCGTGTGATTTCGCGGGTTAAAAAGATATTTTGTCAGACGTCACTGTAATGCATACGAAACTGTATGACGTGCACTCTGAAGGGTAGTCGACGGCTCGACCGCGACGCAGTATAATTTTGTGACCAGAGACAGAGAGAGAGAGAGAGAGAAAAGTTAAGTCCGTGAGACGAACGTCTGCCTACCACCGACTTAAAATTCTGGTATACACCGAGGAAAACCAAACAACGGGGGTGAAATTAATTGGTCGTATGAAATTAGTCGTAGTAAAATATTATTCGCCTGAAATCGGTAGTTCGGTAAATTTCTCATCGAATAAAAAACAATATAAAAGTAACAAAATGTCCTTATTCAAGGTAATTTCTTAATGAGTCACCTCATAACAAATTACGAAATAGATAATACAATAATTAAAAGTTAAACTATGCACTTAAAAATGAAAAATTTGACTGTGACATCCCCATTTTTATCAATCCAATTTTTTTTCAAATACATTTATTTTTCGATCCCCCAATAATGTTATCCTTGACACAAATATTTGTGTATTAAATGCTTTGGATATTCTGGTCGTTATTTTAATGGTGATCATGTATTTCGTTCGCTTACAGGGTAAACAGAACAGTACTGAATCATTTTTAGACGACTTGGATTTTTTTCATTTTATAAAATCCTTATAAATGTTCAGGTATTTGAGTGAATCGCGTTTAAAGTCAACGAAAATCCGTTATGCAATCCCTCACGCGAATTATTGGTTTTTAGAAAGTTGTATCTACTTATTTATCAGCATAATAATTACAAATTTTTATTAGACACTTGTGATAAATGATTCATAATAGGTAAGTATAAACGTTTTCTAATGCAGCAGTTATCAAACTTTTTCGACCGACTATGCTCTTTTCAACCTATAAATTTCTCATGGCGCTTTTCTTAATAAAACTAAAGAGCTCCGTTTTTTCTTAGCTCAAAGTTGATTAAACTTGTGGTTTTATTATAGAGCATCTTTCATAATTGGATTTAGGTTCCTGTATTATTTTGCAATCTGTATTTACCATCTTATTAAGTTACGCAGAACGTCAATTGCACCAATTAGATTGACTTTAGATTTTTAAAACCTATTATGAAAATCAAATTATTTTTGAAGGAATATCTTATTATTTTTGTGAAATATTCTTTGTCTGACTATATACTTTTTGTAGTTGGTATTAAAACTCTAAAGTCAAACAAAACAGCAAAATTTATGTTCTGTGAAACTTAATTTGACAATATTGTTCGTTAGTTAAATTGAATCAACAAATGCAGGTTCGATGTTCTCTAAAGTAACAAAATATTTTTTGTATTACTATTTCTCAGTAGACGAGTTCATTATTTATCACAATTCATTTGTTTTCAGAATATATAAATCTTGGCAGCACTAATGTGTCACGGGGCACACTTTGGATAATGATTATGGTACATGTTGTTCTCAAACTGGTAAATATCACGAAAACAACTGTGACTTATCATCAACACGAGTACAAATGCGACCAAAAATATATGGCGAATTTGTATTAGGAGAAACTTAATTTCAAATGGTCGCGAATAATTTCGAAATCAATCCCGAGTGATTTTTTTTTGAACTTGTGGACATTTATCAAATTATAAACACACTCGTTTACAGTGGAAAACGATGATTTTTGAAGTGTCGATAGAAATAAGTCGAAAAATCACATGTTGTACGTGTGTCCGAGAACTCATATGTGATTTCGTGGGTCAAAGATATGTTTTGTCAAACGTCGCTATACGAAAATACGCTCTAAAGGGTCAAAGTCTGACCGCGACGCAAATCATTTGACGACCCTGAAAAATAAAAACCAAGTACACCAGACGGATCCTCCTTCATTTTCGGTTTGATATTCTGCTATACACGAGGTGTGGACCAAATAACGGTCGATCACAGACGATTTTTCAAAAAACTGTGCTCACTTCTCGCAAGAGGATTTGATAGGATCGGTTGGACTGACTGCCGTGATGTAAATATCGACAATCAGACGAGGGTAAAAGACGGGTCGCGAAATGCGAAAACCATTATTTCAGTTGGGTGAGGTTAGGTTATGTTTTCAAACTCCTCTCCCCGCTCCCTCATGCAAAATCGCAAAAGTACGCCGCTGTCAGAGGTTCGATTCGTTCGATCGTTATTTATATTTATTATAATCAACGCCAAACGGCTTTTACAAAAATTAACAAACAAGAAATACATAGATAACATATAATAACATATAAAAAGCATAACTTAAATATTAGAGAGAAGAAATATTTGAATATTATTCGTTAGCTATACACTAGGGTGACAATATTTAAGAAAATAAAATACAGGACAAAAATATTTTTCATAATATTTTTAAATAAATAAGTATTTATTACATATATATATATATATGTTTTTGAATCGTGACAAAAGTATAGTTTTTTAACTACCTATTATAGATTAAATTTAAACACATAAAAACATTATATTGAAAAACATAAAATAACATAATGAAACTAAATTGATACTTTTTAAAATTTCTTTAAATCCTTTATTCATACATATTGTATACTTTAATTTCTAAAAAAAAAACTTATTAATTAATTTCACGATTATAATTAATCTAATTGTATCCAAAAGATTTCTAAATTCTTACAATATTTTATTCAATAATTTCATTTCAAAAATTTCAAAAATTTTAAATCAACAGTAAGTCAAAAAACGTGATTAATATGGGACAGACTTGAAATTACGGGACAAAAAGCGTCCTGCAGAGAGAAGTTTGTCAGGACAACAGGACACAGAGCCAAAATAAAGGACAATCCTGTATAAAACAGGACGTATGGTCAACCTACTATATACACGGTTACCGCTGCCGATCCGTTGAACGAGAAATAAAAAAAAATACATTCGTCTGACGCGCAGCAGACTGCAGCAGCCGTCGGAGGTTCGAGTGGTGCGCCGTCTAAACGGTAAAGGATATCGTCGGTCGTCAGTTTCTCTCTCTCTGTCACTTTGTTATTCCACACGCCGATGAGTGTACTAATTGACCGGGTCGTAAAGAACAATACTGCGACGGCGGCGATTGTAATAATAATAAACGCGCGCGCACGCGGCAACGGGGTAATGATAATAACAATAATAATAATAATACGGCCGAACTAATCACCGACCGACGAAGCATAATAATAATAATAATAATAATATTCGTATAGTTCGTACGAAAAGCCAGCGTGCAAACGGGTACGCCGAGAGAACAGACCCGCGCCAGTGCGTTACGCGCGGCGGTGGTGGAAAAACAAAAAACAAAATAAAATAAAAAAACGGTCTACGGTGGACGTACACAGACCCGCGTACGGGGTCTAATAATGTTATTATTGTTATTATTGTAAAAACGTACCCCGACGCGGTTTCCTCTCAAAACAATAATCGCGTTTTGCGACGATGACAACGACGACGAAGATACGCGTGGTCACGGACGATTAGACCGCTGGAGGATATTGTTCCGTTCGCCTTGGCCCCGCGGGTTTTGCACCAGCTGTTCTTCGCGCGACTTCCGCGACATTATAATATTATGTTATTGTCATTACCGACGATCGCGGGGGCAAGGACAGTGGCGTGGCCGAGGCGAGGGGGGAGGGGACACGAGGATTAGGATCCTCCATCGATCGGTTTTTGTTTTTTTTGTTTTTCAATAATCAAATTGATTTATTCGACTGACTGAGTTATTTTAAGTAGTTATTGATAAATTATGTAGATAGAGATCGTCTAGACCAGCAGTTCCCAACCTGGGAGTGCGTAGGGGTACGCGAGATAAAAAAAAGGGAATGCCCCGAATGACAGGATCTGATTTATTTAAATCGGGTTTTTGATAGAATCTTATTAATTATTATTATTTTTTTTTTATTATTTCTTAAATCACAATTTACCTATAACCTATGCCCACGCGTGAACATTTCAATAACAAAAGAAAAAGAGATCATAAATTTGGTGTTAGTAGAGGGATAAAGGGTTGCGTGAGTAAAAAAACGTTGAGACATGCTGCCTTAGACGAGTGAAAACTTTAGTATGAACAAAATAAAGTATTAATTAGTAAATATTAATAGAGTTATAATTATCATGTTAACTTCATTAACCACACAAAATGTGAATTTCAGATACTATAAGTATAGTGAAATCTTTTGGTATGCCAAATAATGAAGTTTTGTTTTTTATTTTATCTACGAAACCACTTTTTTGGATAGTATACAATCGGATAAAAAAATTCATCTAATTAATACTAATGAGAACACAATTTTTAATAGTATTTTCAAGCATAAAAAAGTATACATACAATTCGATTGGAAATAATAAAATATGAAATTAGGAAAAAATCATTGATCGCAGTATGTTTTTTTACATGTTCTTAGAATTTTTCAAAATTTAGTCTTTAATAATACAACTATAATGAATTGTATTCGTGATTATTGATGATGAGATGATGGAGTAATATGAAATGTAATTAAGAAAATTAACAAAAACAGACAAGTCATATATTATTTTGGGATTTTTATTTTAGCTCCTCCCACTGAATTAACCTGGATTTTCTTACGCGTTAGAAGTATAGACGTACATAGAATTGAAATTCAAATACAGAGGTTGAGATGTGATACTCGAAACTAAAAACTGCCTTAGATCTTATAAATACAGCTATTATTCATGAAATTCAAAGTATCTTTTGGATTTTGCTGTTTTAGAATTTTTCGAGTATGGTTTAACAACGATCGGCACGTTGAACCACGAGAACTCCTCCACAGATGATCATGAACCTTCACGTCGGTAGTCAATCGGCCCGCGTTTACCACCTGTTCTTAGCACGCGCTCGCGTTTTACCCGCCACGACTTCTGTTCCACGGCACAACTTCCGCGACATTAAATTATTGTACTTTATATTACTTATACATATATTTTTACATTACGTGTACACTATACACTGCGTACACGCGATATAGTAATAATAATAGTAACAATAATAGTATGACTTGGCAGCTGCTGTTCGCAGAAATGCCGTGCACGAGCGTTTGCGATCTCCTTGACGCGTAACGTTTCCTGCAGCAGTGCACTCATTGATTCGCGTGGCACGATGAGGCTAATATTTTAACCGAAAACCGGATCCGATCGAAACTGACAAATGCGTGTTTATTTATTTCGAATATGGCAGGTACATACGAATCGACAATTATGAACATGAACGTGTGATTACAAATTTACAAATTCCGATGACGAGACTGTTATGATGTTTATAACATACACAATTAATATACACACTGACTGATTGTCCGATCGATAATAATTCACAGGGACGAAACGTCGGAGCATTCGTCTTTTTGACAGGGGTGAACTGTCGCTTTGCCCCTCAAAATATCCCATGCATTAAAATATTCCGATTTCAAAATATCATTATTTTTAAATAATATTATTCATTCAATTATATAATTATTGTTATCCAAATTTTAAAATCTATAATTATTTTATAATATTATCCATAATATATGCTTTAAAACATTATCTGTTGTTTTGTAATTATTGAATAAATTTAAAAAAAATATAATTACATTAAAAATATTTGTACAAATGATGAATTATTCGACGTATTATATTTTGTTTTATAATGAATAAAATAAAAATTGAATTATATAAAAAAGAAAAATCATACACAATTCTTTAAACAATTTAAGTGTAGTCGAACGTTTATAGTTAAGAAGAACATAAGACATGTATGCATAAAGGTCTTTATGTTCATTTGTTTAACTTTTTAGGAAGCCAAATTATTGCTAAAACGATTGTAACTTTTTCTGCAGATAACTTTTTAATACTTCGATCGACGGTTATCACCAATCACGAATATTTCAAAAACTGAGTGTTGGGAAATAAAATACTAAGGATATATCTATAGATCATTAGTTTAAATAATGCAAGCAATTACAGACTACTACATGATGCCATGTTAATTTTACACACTTATTTGAATATGGGACATTTCTCACAGGTATGTTTTATCTGGAGATATTTTTAGGGTACACCATTAATATTAATTGTAAAGATTGATATCAATGCATTATAAATCGTTTTAGTCGATCATACTAGAATTCTGTTATGAATCAGTTTGCTAGAGTCACGTAATAGTATAGTGTGTTGTAAAACTAATTCATCAAACCTAAATATTCCAAGTCGACACGATATTGCTCGTTAATGATTACATTTGGAACGATTAAACAGAACTTCACCTACTCTATTAAAATTTACTCGTATACTAATAATATTCAATTAGGTCGACTGTGAAATCGATTACTAATTGTACTAAAATCCAATCTGATATATATTAATATTCTTTATTTCGTGTAACTACAAACGTTTATCCAAATAAATGCTACTACTCGAGTTTTACGTCCGTTAACCGTTCGTAATAATAATAATAATAATAATACATGCATTGATACGACGACCAAGACGTCGTAGTTGTTATTCATGAAAATCGTGACTACCGGGAGTCAGAGAGGAGCGCAGATGAGGAGCCGCTTCTCAACAACGGAGGTTGACGAAAAACACGTCCAATCAGTGCGTAAGTGCGGTGCAACATATGTATATAAACGTAAAACACATAGGCACAGAACCGACGTCGTCGTTCGCCTAGTGAAGGCGAGACGGACGAGCGCGTTTATTATATTATTATACGTATATTACAACTCGCGCGAGCACACGGCTACTAGTGTTTCGGGAGACCATTTTTCATCATAACGTCGTTCATTTACGCGCTCGCGTACATAATATTATAATAACGCGTAACATACGATATATTATACACACACACACACACATATATAATGCAACAGGTACATAATATATATATATGTATATGTATTTATCATACGACCGGTAATAGGTAAGTGTGTGTGTGAGTCTGTGTGTGTATCGGAATGCCAATCGGTTTCACGTGTGGGCGAAACACACTTGACCCAAACCGTAGGGGGTACGACGTATGACGACGAATATAATAATAATAATAATAATATGTATATGGAGATCTGTGGACTATGATGACGAGAGTTGTAGGCGGGTCGCGGGCCAGGAGGACACCACCGGTTGCATCGTCCGATATTTATAATATATGTATAAATATACATATGAATGTACACACATACACACATATACAGCACACACACACACACACACACACACACACACACACACAAACTCAAGCACGGGTATTCTTGATCGTGGGGGGAGGGGTAAGGCGCGGGCGGACGGTCAAACAGGTACCGGTGAGTCTGGCCGGGGAGACTGCGAGATCGGACGAACAATGGTAATGGAATGCACGTTGCCGCTGCGCTGCTGGACCCCCGTCCGTATACGACGACGAGCTGCGTTCGTTTTGAATCTCTTACGCGTCGTGTGCATTCGTGTATATGTATGTATATAATATGTATAAACCCGTGCGCGGTCGAGACACCTGGACGACATAAACAATACACCGTACGCAGTTCGCCGTATACATTTTTATATATTATTATTGTTATTATAAATGTATAAAAGATAATATGAATTCTAGTGTGCGAGCCGTAACTACGTGTAAACAGTGTACACTAAAGTGACCATAATTGTTTCCCCTCGAGACGCCTGTAAATTTTAATGGAGAAACACACTGGGTTTTTTATTTTTTTTTATGATTTTTCGCGTAGGATGACAACAGGAAATATAAGTCTTCCCGCCGCGGATATTCTTCGGTATTTCACTGAAAGGCAGCGCAGACTCTAGTCGCGGACAAATTAATTCTAGTAATTATTTGAGACATAACTGTCATGGACACGGGTACATTGCTTTACCAGTAAAATGTGAAGTACGAATAACTGCAAAGCCCAAATTCACTCAAAGCCCCTCTCCCGTAGATTTATTATAAATCTCATAAGGTTAATACCACATAATTGGGGCTAAATCAAACAAGTAAATATTTTAGCTCCCTCCCCATGCCATTTATTTTTTATTTTTGTTCCTTCCAATTTCGCCAATAAATAGTTGGCAACCCTGGTCGTATATGTATAGGCGAATTATTTATTTATTGGATGCCAAAAGTTATTCGCCCCTCATCACAATATTAATAATGTTTCATTTCGTAAATACTTTAAAAAAATAAAATGTTATTTGAATATCATTTCCGTACACATAAGGAATAACATTATAAATAATATAATATTTGTAATACAACAAGAACGAAACAAGAAGCAGTAGTGTACGAGACCGCTGCTATAATATTATGTGCTCGTGGTTGCTGCCGCTGCAGAAGACGGACCACGACCAAGGTGGGTGTGGTGAATGGGGTGCTATGTACCGGCAGCAGGTGTCGATTACCTTGTTATATACCTCGTTACGACCGACGCCCCTACGCGCGCAGCAGCTACAACACGCGTATATTTCAGGTACGCGAACTGTGGCGCAGTACAACACACACACACACACACACACACACACACACACACACACACACACACACATTCACAATTGTACAGGGTGACCGCTAGGAGCGTTTACGTTTTTGAAAAGCAAAACAAATGCAGTAAAACGACTTGTCTGACGTGCTTGTTGTGGTCGTCATTTAACGCTGATAAAAATTATGTCGAAAAATCCTACCCGACGTGAATCTCAATTCTGTCCATTTACGTTTTCTGCTGGTCATGGAAGGCCTTGTGATATTTCTCCATTACCAACAAAGGTCAAATGATTTCTAGTAAATACTTAGGAATCTCAAAATATTCACACGTGCACTTAAAATACAAGAAATAGGTATACTAAAAAAAAAAAAATACATTTTGTACACTGTTTAAAACAGGGCTCGAACAGCAACAAAAAAAATCGTTTTAACGTTATTTAGGTTTAAACGTCAATCATTATATTTTGCTTATCATGATTAGAAATCAAAACGCAATTTATTTTTTACGTTTATCGTTATTAGAAGTTTAAACTTTATTCAATTTTTGTGTTTAATGATATTGGAAGATCTAACTTTATTAATTTTTCGCGTCTAACGTTATTGGAAATTTAAACACAGTTTACTTTTTGAGTTCGACGTGATTGTGATTTTGATTATTTTATTGATTGACACTAAGTGTAAAAAAAGATGAAAATTAATAATTATATTTTGTTATCATTTTTTATTTCAAGACTTTTTTCGTTTTTTGATACGCTACATTTTAAGTTTATTTAATTGTTAAGTTTATCACTTTGTTTCATTGTTTGATTTACCTACGTTTTCGTTTATTGTTCTGTTTTGTTCAGTGATACTTCAAAACCAACATTTCTGTTTTTCGTCACGTTTTCCGTTACCTATTTCAATCGTTTTTTGACAGTTATAACGTTATAATTTTTTAGATAAATATTGGTGCTTAAATATCTATTAAACGTAAATTCGTTCATTTTCTACGATTTTTTTAAGTTTGCGAATAATTAAATAATATTGTTAAATACGTTATAATAATAGTGATATTATGACGTCAATCAGTGATATTATGAGACTTACTTAACAATATTATTAAATTATTCACAAACTTAAAAAATAGTAAAAATGAAAAGATTAACCTTTATAAGAGATTTAAGCATCAATATTTTTTTTAAATTATTAATAGAACAAAAGTTTTTGCATTTGCCCAATAATACTGGGCAACTCTGTATAAATTACACAATACAAACATAAAAAGTGTATTTTGGACTTCCAATAATTAAAAAGCGGTTTTTTTTCAATTTTTAAATTATTACTATTACTTTTGAAAATATTCTACGTAGATTATGAGAAACTAAATTTTAAAACTGCATTCTTTTAATTGGTTTTTTTCCATATAAGTTAGTGTATTTCTGAATAACGTTTCTTTTTTTTCTCTATAAACGTGTAGTTGTATATTTAAAGGTTTATTGTCATTGTCATCCAACATTTTTCACTCCCTACTTTCCGTACAGATTTTCAAAAATCATAACTCAAAATGACTGTAGAACTATCACTAAATATAGTTTTCAATGACTCATTCACTTTTATTTTCTTTATTAAACGTAATATCATTTTGATATTCAATTATTGAATCACAACCTAATTCAATTAATTATTTTTAGAATCAAATGACATGTTTACGTATAATGACGGCAAAGCGTGTACTACTCATAATACATATCTTGAACCCAGTGTACCACAAACCTGGTTTCGACCCGAGTGAAGTGTGATCATTACTTTTTTACAACCCGAGTGCAATTCGACCTTATCCTTGAAAACCGCACCGGGGAAGACGGACGTTGACCTCATTTTCACTACATATAGTACCAAACACCCCTACAAACACGTTGGACAAGTCGAATAAATATTTTTTTAATTATATTGTCCTGCTTTTTTTTTAAAAAAAAAAAAAAAAAAAAAAAAACGTAAACGTTCCACGGGATTACCCTGTATAATATAATAACACACACGTCATCATACACAACGCCGCGCCGTACGCGTTCTCGTTCATATTATTATAAATGTTCATAGACCCGTAAGACCGAAGATTTTTTTTCCCCTCTCCGTCGCATACGATTCGGCTCGACCTGATGGTAGGGTACATACGTATATACGTATATATAATATTATAATACAGTCTCACAGCTGCCGCGTCGCTCCTGCAGCAGTCACGTTTCGGATTATTATTTTTTATTATTGTTATTTCTACCAACCGGCCCCCGTACGTATCAATTAAACGTTCGCCAAGGCGCTGCAGATGTGTGATTCGGCGGCTGCCGTGTGTTGCAGGCTGCGGTTCAAATACGGCACGTATACAAGTGTTTCCTAACCGAACCGGGTAGGGGAAATTATTCCTCCCCGAGGTAGGTTTTAGACTTCACTCTCGTCCACAAACAAGACCCCCTCAAACAAGTCGTTCGTATTTGGTTATAGTTTTGAACAAATTCCAAAAGCAATTTTGTTATTATTTTTTACAATATTATTATTCGGGATTATTTGGACGTTCGGTTAATTAAAACCACGTGAGTGGCGGGCGTTACTATAAAAGGAGAATCGCGGCCCGGAAATCTTTTGGGTTCTCGACCTTTGTAATTTGTATGCTGGCAGCCCAAGTTATTTACCTAATTTTTCTTACGACTTTTTTGAAAATCATTTCAATGGGAAACTACCCGTCTTTCCACGCCCACGTATTTTTTTTTTCAACTATCGTAACTAAAAGAAATTATTACTCTTCGTGTTTTTTTATTTAAAACCAACGTGTAAAATAAAAAATGATAAGCTTGTTTATTAAATAATTTTTAAAATTATTTCACATTGGCAGTTCAAAATTAAAATATAATATCAACGTTGTAAACCGACCCATTAAAAATTATTCGCGACGAAAATTGGGTCACGACCCTATGGTTGAGATTAGCTGCTGTAAACGTTTACAGTATTCAGTATAGGTGAGATGCGGCACGAGTATATTTGTAGACAAATCAACAGTTTCCGCTCGTTTTTTGGTACTCATCGCTACGCTCGTCGGCATATGTTAGTGTTGTTTGAATCGGCGTATTTTTTAATGCGTATTTACTGTCTTATTTTACATAATATTATATATTTATAATACATTTTGTTGACGATAATATTGGTGTTCAATAAATACACGAAAATTATAAATTGTGACATGTTAAATTGAGTCACGTTCATTGAATAAAGCCGATCGTCAATGTTCCCGTTCCCATAGCTGTAATCCAAATAATTATTAAATTTTTCAATAATAGTCCCAATGTTTAAAGATTAGGAATAGTACTCGTTAAATAAGTTGACCTCTTCTTAGTGGCATTTTTCAGCAAATGTTTTCAAACTGATCAAAAATGTGTACAAACTCACCAAGAGTATCTGACCCGAAGATCGAAGAATACCCATGGTGGGAAATATGTCCGACTTTCTTGTCTATACTTTGCTTTGCTTTACTTTACTTTACTCTACTTTACTTTATTTTTTTTCTTTCATAAATAAAGAAAAGGAAAAATAGTGTTGGAAAAATATCCGAGATTTTTATTTCACGTTTTCAAAATTTTCACTTCCTATAATATTTCTCATATTTTTGTCTATCTATGCTGAAATTTTCATAAAGTTTGGATCAAAAGAATTATGGTATTTGAGTCTTTTTTGTCAAATTTTTAATGGTTCTCCCCTCCAAAAATAAATAATAATAATAATAATAATAATAATAAATAAGTAATTGAAGAATTGAGAAATTCAAAATATTACCACTCTAATGTACCGACACCAACTAAAGGAAACACTGGTTTCAAGAAGTTGGTGGTCGAAACTTTTAGACAAATATTTCCATGCAAAAAAGTATTTACAGAAAAAAAAATTATAAAATAAATATCATTATAAAAACATTAGCTTTTTCACTTCGTTCAGAATCAGAAAAATCCGTTCAGTTGTTTAGAGGAAAGGTTAATTATAGAAAAATTAAGAAGAAATTTTTTTTCTAAAAAAACCTAAGTAACTAATTTTAATTTTTTTAAATTTATATTACGTATTTATCTTCTTTGCAAGTTACTTTTGAATAAGTTAGAATCAACTTTCTGTCTCGTAAAGTTTTAAAAAACAACGAAAATTAAATTTATTAAATTCCAATCATCATGCCTCTGGGGTACTGAAATCCCGAATCTTATATCAAAGCGAAATAGCTATGTTCTTACAATTAGTGTGTAATAATTAGCTTTAATTTTTTTCTGTCATCGTCATCAAATATAATTTTATCATTTCATTTTAATATCCATTAATCAAGAAATAAACATCATATTTTTTACACATTTTTTTTATTACAATTCTGATTAGTCTTAAGAAAAAAACTGTCACACCCGAAAATTCGACGCCCTTCTTCAGACCCCCTAAACGCAGCCTTGGAGCTTAGTTATTATATTATTATTATATACCATACATATTATAGGTCCGTATAATAACGATTTTCCGCATCGATTATTATATTAATTGTTTTTGTATTATTATTATTTTTCAATTCCATACCAGTAAACCATATTTGCAGCTCAAAAGTGTTTGCGCGCGCTCCGTACCCGGTTATTATTATTTTTGTTGTTATTACTATTATCGCGTCTTTCTCGAAACGAGTATATATATGTAATTGCAATTCTCGGCAAAAAAATCGATTGTGGCCGTCGCAGCGTCGTAGATAAATACTGTGTGTGTGTGTGTGTGTGTGTGTGTGTGTGTGTGTGTGTGTGTGTGTGTGTGTGTGTGTGTGTGTGTGTGTGTATATATATTATATACGAATCCGACAAATAGGTTTCCCGTGGATAACGATAAAAATCGTGTATACACTGTGACAGACGCACAGTAATCGACAAACTGTTTTTCACTTTACACAAAACGAAAGCAATCCTATTTAATCACATGAAATGTTATTTTACGACAAAGCCAATTAAATCGTATATAATATATATATATATATATATATATATGTAGTATAACTTCCGAAATTCTTGGATTCGATTTCCTCGTACGGCA
>JAIPRM010004141.1:0-23842 GCA_025469315.1 Stegophylla sp. TES_Ste_2020 | reverse complement strand
GGTAGTTTTTTCCAAAAAAAACATTGAAGAATTGAGAAATTCAAAAAATGACCTCTTTAAAGTACAATATAGAGGCGAATCGGGTTTCAAAAAGTTATTGATCGAAACTTTTGGACAAGTATTTCTAAACGAAAAGTTGTACACAGAAAAAAAAATAAATAAACATCATTGTAAAAACACTAGCTTCATCACTTCGTTCAGAATCTAAAATGTTGAAAAAGCATAACGAATTTATGGTTTAATGATTAAGTGAATGAAAATACAATAATCTCATTAGAAATATTGTATTTCATGTGAAATCTATATATAACTCAAAATCCAAATATTCCCATAAGAACACCAAAATGCCAATTAAAGGTTTATGAATTATAAAAATAAATTTTTATTTCTATATTTATTGATTTTTATAGACATTACCAGACACACACACACACACACTAACACACAATTATTGGGTACCCAACCTTATTAAATAACCTAATTGACAATAATTATTATTGTTATTATTGTACGTTAATTGTAGCTAGACCTAGAATTATTTAATAATTGAAGAAATGATATATCGTTTCTCTAAAATGCAATATATTCACTAAGAGCATCCAATGAGTGCAAAGAATACCCATGGTGCGAAGTATATACGGCTTTTTTTTTCTTATTATTTTTGATTTTGGAGAGCTGAGAGAGAATTGTGTCTGGGATGACACGATTGAATATTTAAGAGAGAATATTATTATTTTTTTTTTTCCAACGCCCAAAATGTCTAATGATATTACGGCAATTTATAATTGAAAACAGTAGTGTCGAATAATTACTGTTTAAGCCCTCCTCGGTGACGTTTTTACGGGCTCTCGTTCCATGCTCTCAAGTATTATTTATATCGTAGGTTTGTTACTTTTTTACGGATCACGCAAAACTTCTGGCGAAACTTTCAACTTTTTTTCCGGTCAACATATTTATTCAGTAGTTAACGAGAAAACGTATTTTGGAAACACTGGCATCCTCGTGCACAGGACGAATATATCAGAGATTTGAATAATACTATTTCATAAATAATTCTTAACCCGTTGACTCTCATCGTGAGCTAATTATTTTGTTTTTTTATAAATATCGAGTGTTATTATAAGCATTGAAATTTTATATAATTTTCATTGATAGTTCTTATACATGTCTTAAAAAAATAGCAGAGTCGGCTTTAGTTCTTGTTTCATGAGAAATTTTCCGATTTTTAAGTTTTCAGTGTTATTTTACCTTCTTTTTTCATGAAATAGATTATATTTTGTGAACATTATATTTTAATAAACGTGTTTTTAGTTTATTGTTAATCGAATTTTCAAAGTGAATATAGATAAATCGATTATGGGAATACATTATTTTCAATAACCTATTAGATCCTAATTTTAAACTTTTATTATCAGTTGATTATGATTAACTGTGATGAGGTTTATTTTATCAATTACGACTTCATTGTCTAACGAGTCTAAATGCTCACAAAATTTCAAAATTTAAGAAATAGTATAACTACACATGACTAATAACGTGTAAGTACTTAGTAATAATTATTGTATTACTATTTTTTGCATATCTTATGCATTAGGTACTTATATTTTAAGAGACATTTAATGCGTTATATTACAGCGTAAATATATACAGTTTTAAGAGTGCTACAGAATCCCAACCCTGGTTATGAGCTATAACATTTATATTTTGGTACCAACGGCTGAAAAACACTGAAATTACGCATTTGCTACAGTGGATTTCCGTTTATAAGACTTGTAAAATTCCTTACATTCCTTAAATACGAAGCTGCCGCCTATACTTTAATTACTAACTTCATTCGAATCGTTGGCCATTGTCCTTCATTTTTCAATAAAAACTTAAAAAACTTTTGATCCTTCCAGAATCCAACGGAAAAATCGTCTACGTGTTTTTCTACCTACGATGGATTTTTCGTAAAGATTTTAGCGGGACGAAATATTTTAATAACATTTGCGATTTATTGTAGTAAGGGTATTGTAAATTACATAAAAAAATCGTTCGCATATGAATCTAATAATTATAGTTATATTTTTGTTAAAATGAAATGGGTAAATTTTTAATTCATAATTTAATAGCTTCATAATTTCGAAACACGAAGAAATCGATCATTTTCACGAAATCTATATGGATCGTTCTATTATTAAATTATCAAACACATTCATCATAAAACTGAATAATTTTTTTTTTTTTTTTTTTGTATAATATTAACTGAAGCTCCACTCTGATTGGGTATATATAGTAGAAATCAAATTTTTTAAAATTGAGCACACCCACCATAAAGCGTACCAACCGAGGAGCGAAGAAGCGTACCCATGGTACGAGGAATGTCTGGATTATTTGAATTGCTCTAAATTTCGCCGAGTTAACTAAATAATACATTTAAAACTCTTTATTTTATTTTTTAATTAACAAGGAATTTTCCCAAACCTCTTGGGAATATTCCTTCAAAAAAATTTAATAAATTAAACGATTATGACTGTGTCGGTAATATGAGTTTAAGACAGTAGGTAATAAAGAAACCGTATTATAGTTAGTGTACCAGCTATTTTATTTCGCATCTTTGTTAAGCATAATAATAATTATAAATGCATTTTTTTTTATTATTTTATCACGACTTAAATTAAATTTACATCGAATAAATATTAATTTTTTTTTAATTACCCAAATGTAGAGCTTTTTTCCAATAATATTTTTGGTAAAAACACATTTGTCATTCGGATCAGTCACAGTTCTAAAGTTAAATAACATTGAAACATATTTTGAACAATATTTTAGATTCTGAACGAAGTGAATAAGAAGCTAATGTTTTTACAATGATTTTTATTTTTTTTTTCTGTGTACAATTTTTCGTATAGAAATACTTGTCCAAAAGTTTCGATCAATAACTTTTTGAAACCGGATTTACCTCTAGATTGTACTTTAGAGAGGTCATTTTTTGGATTTCTCAATTCTTCAATGTTTTTTTTTGGAAAAAACTACCCAAAATTTGACAAAAACGACTCGGAAACCATCGTTTTTTGATCCGAATTTTATGAAAATTTAAACATAGATAGAAAATCCTATAAAAAAGATTTTGGCGTAAGAAAATTTTGAAAATGTGAAAAAAAATGTTGGACATTTTTTGAAAAATTTTTTTTTTCTTATATTATTAACTTCCTTCGTTCAGAATCGTTTTACTGAAGAAATGATTTATCGTTTCTTTAAAATTTAATACGCCCGTCAAGAGAATACCACCCGTCGTGCGAAGTACACCCATCGTGCGAAGTATGTCCGGCTTTTTTTTTTCATTTATTTTTTATATTATTAACTTCCCTCGTTCAGAATCGTTTTATCGAATAAATGATTCATCGTTTCTTTAAAATTCAATACACCCGTCAAGAGAATACCACCCGTCGTGCGAAGTATGTCCGGCTTTTTTTTATAATTAAATATTTGTTTTTTAAATATAATATTCCCGATAAATTCCCAATCTCAGGAATATTCCTGGAAATATTCTCCGGGAATTCTCCCACATCACTCGTTTTAATACGACAATTATTATTTATATAATTACTATAAATCGCTTATAGCGACGCGCGTGATATATTTTGTCGGCTGTGGTTCGGGTCGGGTCCGGCGGCAGTCGTCGTTCGTAATAATAATTAATCGTTCCGTTTAATTCGCGAGTTCAGTGGTCAGGTGAATAGCAGCGGTCAATGGCTGAAACGTGATTATTTATATCGTCAATTATTGAACTGTTAGTTTTGGTCTCGGGTTAAGGCGAACAACAACCCCGGTGCCGTACATTCGTACCGTGACACAGTGTCCTAAAAAGTTGATTTAAGAGGACAAAATTATTCAATTAAAAAACAATTTTGTTTATAACATTTTTGGATACTTACTTACTTCAAATCGAGGTTCAGTTTTCATATTGTACATTCATAAAATCAATTGAAGTCAATAAGAAATTGAATCAATTTCTGATTTCCCATTATTTATGTATTATTTGATGAATATAATTAAAATATTATTATTTAAAACAAGGTAAAATACAATATATTATGTTAAATGTTTTATTTAAAGTAAAATATTCTTGCGGTTTGTTTTATTTATTATGAAATTCAATTTTTCTTAAATTTATGTACAAATATAATGGTATAATATAGATTCTAAAATGATATTACCGCAACAAAACTAAATAATTTCTCTAAGAGGACATGTAAAGCTATTAGAAATTACTAATATATAGAATCTACTTATTTTTCATATCCTTTAATATTTTAAAATTAGAAATTTTCTACAATTTTCATACATAATAACTTAAATTAGACGAGTAAAAGTTAGCTTAAAATTAAGAATACAAAATATACAAAAACCTTCCAATGACTCTATAAATTTGTTTGAAGAAAAATATTTCATACAATTTCATTCAATGGACAATGTGAACTAAATAATAAAACATTATACACAAGAACAATTTAGTTTGTAATGAAAAACCTTATCACAGACCATTAGGTGATTCTGTACACTGCGTGAATGAAAATGTTAGCTAATCAACAGTTTCAATAGTGACTCAAAAAAATCTAATTTTGTCCCACTAAATCAACTTTCTGGTACACTGTGCGTGGGTGTCGCCCGGCCCAGTAGAGATACCGTCAACAAAGCTCAGAGTTGTGTGCTATTTATCATATTTTACCGATTTATTTAAATCCAACCACCCTAACGCGTGTGGGCTACACACCGGGTAAACAAACACTCAAAATGCGCCCGAGTTGTATTGCGGTGCCGATGAGCATACAGATTATCCGTGTACCTACATTATAATATATCCTTACATCCCGACGAATCGAGTGCACGTTTATAAAATATAAACATCTAAGTAAATATTCTCCTGTGACCTGTATCTATTTTTTACGCCGTCTCCCGACCATGTGTACGGTGTATAATACTCATAGCGATTAAATTGGCGTTGATTTTAATTATACAATATCTAATTCGATGATCAAAACGCGTCAAAGTGGTTTTTAGAGGTTATCTTTAGAAAGTTTAAATTCGATTTCCACACCGCTATGTAAAGCCCCCCTCCCTCCCCAATACACGATAGTTGAACAGAATAGTTGGAAAGGCCTAGTGAACACGGTTCGATGATAAGAATAAGTATTAAATAACTGTTTTACAATTAATTAAATTCAGTTTAACGGTTTTTCGTTTTCAATTGTTATACATATTATTATAATAGGTGAGTATACGATAGTATACAAAAAGGTGCGCATAAAACGTCTGATCCAGACGCAAACGTTGCAGCGGTGACGAAGGGTCGACGGGAACAGATTCCCCGTGAACGGTGTTTACACGTAAGTTGGTAGTTTACAGCAATTTAAAGTTTAGCCCAACACTGACTCGTACGTAGGTTCCTAGTCTTTTTTGCGAGTGAAAATTGTTTTTGATTCGACCGAAAAAATTGTGCTTTTACACAGTCCCCCCCCCCCGATTCAGGGTTTGTTTTATCGCGCGTTTAAACACATTTTGGTGAAAAATTCGCATTTCTAAATTATGATTTACTTGAATAATAAGTGTCATCAGAATAGTTTATAATCACTAGGTAAGTTAGTATTATTTATTAGTAAAAATTGAGAATATTATTTTCATTCGTGAAAAATATAATATGAATACTACTACCTAATATCTGAAAATAATTTATGTTTATATTGAATGTGTAATGTGTGAGACATAACGTGCAGATGTAAAGATACTTATTAGTACAGTGGTTCCCAACATTTTCTATTCTACGCCCCCTTTTGTAGATTTTCAAAAATTTCACGCCCCCCTTCCCTCCTACATATGAAAATCATGTATTACCTTTTTCGTATAATTTACAAATATGCTATACTATAATACTATAATAATATATACTATGTAAAAAAAAAAAAAAAAAATATTTAGGATAACAACTCTTTTATTGATGATAATAATTAATTATAAAATATAAATATAACAGTAAATAATATAATGGTATTATCATTTAATCAAATTTATAAGAATAATTACAGCAATAAGTTAATATAAAATAATAATAACAAATTATGTTTAGTGGCTATACACTAATATTGTAATCTTCTTCTGTTATCGATTTCCAATAACGGTCGTTATACATTTTTAATATTTTCTCCACATTAAATGCAAATTAAATGAATAACAATTTTACTTCATGATGACTGTTTGTGCCTCCCCAGCAATGTGTGTACGCCTCCCAAGGAGGGCGCACCCCCCAGGTTGGGAAGCACTGTATTAGTGTTACGCCATTAAAAGTCTTTTAGCGTTTAAAGTGAGAATCATTATCAGCTATACATTCATTTAAACGTGTAACACCATTATTTACAAAAGAATCCATAGTCGAATCATTAATTACACTAATACATAGTCGAGTGCAATGACCTACGTAACAAGTAACGAGTAATGATTTTGAAATTCAAATTTGAAAAGTAAATTATTTAAATAAGATCAAATTTTGAAAATATAATATTTCCAACCCAATTTATTCGCTTGACATATTTAACTATCACGATCACAAACAATTATTATTGTTGTGGACTGCGAGGAAATGATATTGGCAGAAAACCCAGTTTAGGATAATATATACCTAGTGAGCATCCATTACGATTTCAGATAATATATTAAAAAGATTAGAACTAAAAATGATGTTATGATATCTTTGCTTCACTCAGAACCTAAAATAAAAAAAAAGGAGTAGTAACTATATAATTACTAGGTACTGATGATAAAACGTTTTTAGAGAAGCAGTTCGGGTAGAAGTAGACAAGAAAATGACTAAAAGGATTGTGTGAATATATTTTAAACGAATACAAAACGCACGGAGACTGTTGTAGGTGTGAGTGACACCGCGCGTGGGATGCATGCGTATCAAGTCCCTGTCACGGTTTAAATAATACGTTCCATATCCTCCGGGCCACGGAAAAAATCAAAATAACGCCACTAAAATTCACTGCACATTGACACCCACACAGTTCCTACGCAATATTTTAAAATTGAAAACAAATAGGATTAAAAGCTCATGTGATAGCTGCACTGGTGACGTATATGACCAGTGGCGTATCCTGCGGGGTGGTGGATTAAGAGGTTACAACTTCCTCCTCCCCCCCCCCAGACCTGAAATGTTTTTAACATTTAAAAAGAAATCAATTTCTCGTTGATTTACGTTGAATAGTTTGAAATGAAAAAGCTGATCATAATTCGCACCACCGTGGGTATTCTTTACTCTTCGGATGGGATACTCTTGGATAATTATGTTAAATTTCAGAAGAAACGATTCTGAGCAGCAGAACTTTAATTAATTATAATATAGACAACAATAGCTATCGGTTTTATACTGAATATATTATGTATTTTTATAAGTTCAAAATTATTAAAAAGAAATATGAGTACATATTAATATATTTTTTATTTGAACTTTAACGCGTATATTTTTTTTACTTATATAGCATAATAAAGTGCGTACTTCATAGTTTTTTTTTTTTTATTCTTTTTTTTTAACGCTATTAGACTGGAGCCCCGTTTATTACCAACTGAAATAATAAAAAAAGTTATGAATAATATAATATTGTTGTTACGAGTTGTGATTATATGGTAATCAATGGTGCGCGTACTTTCGTACTTCCGTCACCAACCACATTAAACGTGTTTATGAACAAATCGTTAAAAACATATTCTTAAATATTTTGACTATGTCTCTAAAAATAAAAACAGATAAATGAGACATCATATTTCGACGACGACAAGTATCTCTAAGATAATTTTTTTAATAAAATAATTTAAATTTAAATTAATTTAAATAAAATACATTTTATGCATATGTAAATAAAATCACTAATCATAAATTATAATCAATAATGGTTAACTAAATTAAACTACAGAACTGTTATCATATTTATCATGGGCTATTTATATTGATATGTGGTTTGGAGCCAAACGTCTTATCATTTATGTATTATCTATAATTTGAAGTATCAAATATTGACTGCATTTTATCCGAAAAAAAAGAATATCAAAACGTGTGTGTGTGTGTGTGTGTGTGTGGGCATTTCGGAAATTTCTCATTTTTTGTTAATTTTTATGTAATAACATTTTTGATTTTTGATATTAAGACTTGAAAATTTAATATGATCTCACTGACATATACGTATGTTTAATCGACCTGAGAAAATCTCAAAAAACTTTTTTTTTTACAAATTTGTTCATACACTACATTTTTTGTAAAGTTTAGAGTCTTCAAAAAAAATAAAATTACGTCATGTTTAATTAATATATTTAAATTCGTATTATATTAATATTTGTGTAGTGGTTTTTCTCGACGAATGTTATTTTGATGAAATCTTTAGATGAGAGCCCCCTTGCAGTATTGTTTTCCTCACCCCCTCCCCTCACCAAACACCGAACTTCACTAGCACCCCCTAGTTAGTTGTGCCTATTATTAAACCACCCATAGGCCCGCGGACACACAATACTATTACTGTACTTACATAGAAAACACAGATGCATTCTCGAACACTACTATTAATACACACCCACGCAAGGGCTAAGTATACGATTATTGTTACGATTAATGAAGTGCGTATATTGCGCGTGTACTGAAATTCGATTTAATTAGCGCCTAATTATCTTTACACGAACTAATGCGCCGCCGCCGCCATAGTAGGTGATATGATGTAATATATTACGCGGTGGAGTATAATATTATATACCCCAAACAAACGCTTAAATCCCAATAGGGCGGTGCACGTGTTTAATGAAAACGCGATTTAATGAATATTAACGCGATCGTATTATTTCCAAAAGTTCCGTTTTGTTGTTTGGAAGTGAAGCAAAAAAAAAACCTTTATTACGTCTTATGTCTACTACTAAAGATTACTAAAGATCATCACGTGAATGTGTGTATAATGAACACGACTTTGTTCGCAATGCGTTTTTTTTTTTTTTTCTTAATAATATTCTATATAAGTTGTACGGGAAATAATAATATTCAAGCGATTTCCTTTTTAATTAAAACCCCAAAAACGTCCGCGTGTAATTTATCACGTCTGAAAATTAAAAATGATATTGTAATATAGTGCTCAAAATTATTATTTCACTATGAAAAATGTATGTGTATATAAATATTTCTTTTTTTTTTTTTTTTTCGAAAAATGCATTTTAGTCCGACGAATGATGCATTACGTATTACTGCTGCTAATGAGGACGGAGGAAGGTGTGGAGTTCGCCGCCTATCCCGCAAAACATATTTTACCATTGGATTTATACGTGCGCACTGCGTTACTACCCTCCCCCCTTCCCCACGACAGACAACATGATATTATTATTTATTATTTATGACTGGAATCCAGATTTGTATGCATTTTAGATTCTGAGCGAAGTGAAGAAGCTAGTGTTTTTACAATGATGTTTATTTTTTTTCATTTTTTTCTATGTACAACTTTTCGTATGGAAATACTTGGTCAAAAGATTCGATCAGCGACTTTTTGAAACCGGATTTGCCTTTGGATTGTATTTTAGAGAGGTCATTTTTTGAATTTCTCAATTAATCAATTTTCTTTTTGGAAAAAACTACCCAAAATTTGACAAAAACGACTCGGAAACCATCATTTTTTGATCCGAATTATATGAAAATTTAAACAAAGGTAGAAAATAATATGAGAAAGATTTTGGCGCTAGAAAATTTTGAAAATGTGAAAAAAAAATTTTGGACATTTTTCTAACATTTTTTTTTCTCGTTTATTTTTTATATTATTAACTTCCCTCGTTCAGAATCGTTTTATTGAAGAAATGATTTATCGTTTCTTTAAAATTCAATACACCCACCAGAAGTTTCACACCCGAGATGCAGAGAACACACTTTTTTTTTATCTATTTTAGAAGACAATATAAATAATAATATTATACATGCTTCGCGCACCATGGGTGTTTTTCACTCCTCGGGTGGAACTTTTTGGATGTGTTAAATGCTCAGAATGAATTTATCGAAGAAATGATGTTTCTTTGAAATTCAACACAGCCAACATGTATTCCACCCGAAAAGTAAAAAAGTATGACCGGCGTTTTTTGTTTGAACTTATTTGCTCTAGAAATAATCAACTGAGTATACTTCAGTGTATTTTGAACATTGTAATCATTTTTAAAATTGTATGCGTCACGTAAAATCTCATTTACATGTACTTGGCGAAAAAAATATTGCCTCCCTTACCCGGGATAAAGCACCAAAACCACCACCGTTTTTTTGGGGTGAGATTTAACGTCACGTGAAACTATAGTAGTTGCTCGTGACGTTTTGTGAAATTTTTATTAATCGCGTTGCTTAAGTATAATCGAAAAGTTGGAGAGAAAACTTTCTTGACAAATTCTCGCCCCCCTCCACTTTTAAATTTAATTCCAAGTAAGGAGTAGTGTAGTACAAGTCACGGAAACGCAGACGTTTATTATTGTCGTGCTTCAGCCCCTGTCCCCGCGTCGATGCGGTTTTGAAGTACTTTAAACGCAATAACGTATTCCACTACCCCCTCCCCGCTTTCAATTTTATTACATCGTTAAACGAGTTTTGTTTTAGGGTTCTTGACGGGCGTAGCCGGTATAAGAAACCACCCTCCGCGTACACCGGCAACTACAATTAAAATAGCGTTTTAATACTGCACGTCGCGACCGCATTATCCTTGGAGTTCTAGCAATCGCATTATAATATAATATGGACGTTCCGATTGTAAAAAGAGATTATAATGTATAATATGATTGTAGTACAGTTTTCCCGAACCGTTTTTCCCAATCAATTTTTTCCAATTTCAATATTTACCATAAAAACATTCTTCCAATATATATTTTTTTACAAATTTAATATTTCCCAAAAAAAAAAAAAAAAATTGCTCATAATTAAAATTAAAAATTAAAATTGTATTACATTTTCAATGTATAATACCTATCAAGAATATAAAATTGTATTAGATGAATATTTACAAAACACGAAATATGTTCAAAATTCTATATATACTCTGAAATGTAATCAAATTCCCAGTCAATATTACTTTGTTATTGATAAGAATTGAAAAACTCAAGTTACTAGTACTATAAGTTTTGGAGTTCTGACTAAAAATTACAAAAACCGATTTTTATGAAAATCTAGTACATCAGAAACATTTAGTAATCTAATAACTATTTATTCAATTTTTTGGTAGTTTCCCTTAGGTATAACTGGAAAATAATTGCTAATTTCAAAAAATAATGTCTTTAAAGTACCCAACAGGCAGTTTCTGATCCAGAAAGATCTAAAATATGGACGAAAAGTATGAAAATATTTTACTGTAATATGAAAAAAAGTTAATAAAAAAAAAAAAAAAAAACATAACTATAAAATCACTAGCGCCAACGTTCAACTCAAAATCTAAAATGGTATGAAAAACCAATAAAAATTGATGTGATGTCAAAAAAATCGTTCATTTCTCGTTTCTAGAGGTATCAACAGTAACACCATAGATATTCTTCACTACCAAAAAAATAATAATAAATCCATGGGCATAAAAAGACGATAAAAAAAAAACGATTTCCGAAAATATAAGAAAAATTGTTTATGAAGTTTTTCTTAAAAATAAATAGATAATTATTTATAATAATACCCAAATTTAGATTCTGAAAGAAGTTTGTATGGGATTCGTAATGACGTGTTTTTGTTATGCCTGAGCATGTATTATCACGTTTCGTTCAATGTTTCTATTTGGACAAAAATTATCATTTCTTGACTACTTTAGAAAATTCGATTTTTCAGGGGTAAGGAAAAACGATCATATTGTTTGAGTAAAAAACGATCGAGTATACCATAAATCAAATTTTCATGAAATCGATTTCAGTTATATTGCCGTAACAATTATGGTTCTAGAAATTGAAAATTTTTATCAGTCATCAACAATAGATTCTCACTAACTTAATTGTATTTTCAAAAATACCACTTTTGAACATAATACAGAGAGATAATATGCCTTTTTTTTTGAAAATTATTTTAATCTAATAAAATTCACAACAATTTACTGGACCTCTACACTATGTGTACAAATTTATCGAAGTATAAGCTTACGCGTTATTTTTAATTCACGTATAAGTCTAAAATTTCAACAAAATTGACTATTTTTATTTACATAATATGATATTTGATTTTTGAACCAAGAGAATCCCACCCAAGGAGCGAAGAATACCCACGGTGCGAAATGTGTTCCGCTTTTTAGTATTTAAATACTATTATTTCATTTAATGACGCAATTCGTTTTGAACATAATGTATAATATATCATATTAATACGTGTTTCGATTTGTATATATTTTATAATACACATTTTTTTTTTTTTTTTTAATGTAAAGCATCACTTTTATTCACTATGCATATATTTTAATCAATAGCTTTCTATTTAGTAAACATGACACGTCGTGTTATAACACTGTTGTTCTTTGATGTTTTATAATTATTATTTATAATTACTATAAAGCAATTATTTACAAGTTTTTTTTTTTTATAAAGTTTCAGTGTTAATGATATATTTTTGTATTGAGTATTTCCGGTGTTTCTGCTATAATAAAGGCTAAGAAACTTCATAAAAATCAATAAACTTGTTGAATAGGTAGAAAAAATAATTATTTCTACGTAATAGAATGTATATGCATTTTAATGTCGAAGATGAATAGTAAAAATTAACAATTTAATTCAATCACAGGACTATCGATTTAATTTATCCTTAAAGCTCGAGAAATCTGAATCTTTTATTTATCCACTTAACCCTCTCGAATAAATAATTTTTTGTTAATAGTTATTTTTCGACATTAAATTAATATTAACAATATTATTCCAATCACTTATGGAAACGATGAAGTAAACAAGATCCAGAAATATAAACTTCAGCTTATATAAGATAATTTTACTTGAGATTTGAAAAGTTTCTATTATTAAAAAAAATATATATATATTTTTTTTTACTCGGCCAGTTTTATATTCCGCTATTGTCGACTAAGATAAAGAGAAAACAAAATGTTGTATCATATTAAAATTATCTTTCACTGAAATATTTTTCATATTAAAATATCTAAATGCCTATTTATATTTAAATTTTCATCGGGTTTGAATTAAAATACCAGTTGCTCGTCAAAATTTATTAGGACAAATATTTCTATTCGAAAACGTGCACACAGAAAAAAATTCTCTTGTGAAAGACACTATAGCTCCTTCGCTCTACTCAGAATCTGAAATCACAATTATCTGTTGGTCGTAGAGAGGCTTTGTTGAAAATTTAGACACCGCAAAGACTTCATAAAGTTTTAATCTGGCTCGCATAGAGAAGCAATAATATTGCAAAACTCGCATGTCAACAAAAAAAAATGGCTTTGTTCTAGATAGGCCCCCGAAGAATACACTTGGTGGTGAAAATTATTCAAAAGCGGCCTAGGTTTTGTACGCACAAAGTTTTCGTTCCTGTCACGTGAATATATATTTTGGTGTCTCCAGTTTATGCACATGCAGTGTCACGTGCATGTTTTATGTACAATGCACGTGTCCTCGGGGACTTGGCACGCATGGAAACAGTTATTTCGAATTATACAATACAATACACAACGCAGTAGTCAGAATAGTACTACTGACATGCGGGGCCGTAGAAGTCAATCCCCCCTCCTTTGATTTTACAAAACAATATCACGTCATAATTACTTATAACAGTAGTCGATTATCAATGAATAGGTACTGATTTAATTGCATTTTCAAAATGTGCATAAAGCTGAAAATTTTCAAAAAAAACTTTAAACCCCTAAATGATCGGATATCAATGAAGTTTATTTTTTAAGTACGTCTGATACGAATTTTTGTATTAAAATTCGTTCATTACTCTGATTTGTTTTATAATAGGCGACTTAAGTAGGTGTACAAATGAAAGTTATTTATCTTGTAGTATTTTAATATTTTCTCTTTTGATATAACTAAATGAATTAGTATTAGTTTAGGTTGAAATAAAAATTGTGTTCTAATTCTATTATTACACCAGTTATGAGTTAGGTATTCAGTATTCACTATTTGGTTACCAAAATATTATTATTTAAATTAAATACATTTCTCAGTTATATTTCATTTATATTTATTATTTACTGTTTGTCATCAATGAGTATATATTTTTTTATTAAAAGTAAAAACTTTTATGCTGTATAAATAATTGCAAATAGTATTGAAATTGAAATTGAAAATATTTTTACTTTTAATATTAAATACTACAATAATTTAAAAATGATCATTTTTTTTTTTTTATTTAAATAATAAAACCTATCAAACTTAAAATGATTTAATTCAATAAAATGCAATCGCTCTGTTTGCTATTTAAGTGTAGGTCATTAGTTAGAAATCATAATATGTCTAAATTAATTTAATTTAAACCTGAGAAAAACAAATATATTTGTTACAGTTTATAAACATATTATGGATTTGTCTTGAATTTAATAACGAAGTATAGAAGTAAAATGTTCACAAATTAAATACATTAAATACACGTATGAAAATTTAAACGAAACACCATCAGAACTAATCTCATTAAAGTATCATATTTTTGACAAATAGTTAAAATTTAGAATACTAATTCCCGAAGTGCTAACAGGTAAGTAACGAAAAATGTTCACACGATTCTGAACAATATTTTAGAAACTAATATATTATGTCGATAATAAGAGGTGCTAATGCAACGATAGAGAGAATATTTTTACATCAAAAATATGTTATAGATGATAAACGATAGTAAATAAATGATAATAAAATTATTAAATGCAATGGGTTTTTGAAAAAATAAATAAATACCACACAAAATACTGTGATATAGAAAACTATGAGTCAACGATATATCAACCTCCAATTTATTAGAGTCAAAACTAAAATTTATAAAAACTAGTGTTTTATAAAATGAAAAAGGAAAATGAGTGAACAAAAAAAAAATAATAATAATTTGAATTGTTGTAGTAAATATTACACTCTTCAGAAGAGTGAATGTGTCAAACGTTCTAAGTGCCAAAAAATATTTTTTTCAATAAACACAAAAAACAATACAACATTCAGTATAATATATAATAATTATGTGTAAAAATATATGTTATATATTTGCAAAAAATTTATAGCCTAGTTAAGTTCCATCATTGTATTAATCATTTCATATTAGTTAAAATTAAACATTTGCTTATGACAGTTCCAAGTGCCAAATCGTATAATATTAAAACTCTAAGTGCCAAATGGTGTGATTATTGTTCCAAGTAATAATGTTTTATTGGAAATAACAGAGAATTATTCTTTATTATATTATTATAACAAAATTACAACTTCAACGTAAAATAAACATATTTTCTTCATTAGTTCACTGAAAATGTAAAATACATTAGCTTTTTCAGTATTACACATTGAAAAATAAAATAACAAACTGAATTAAAATTTAATAAAACTCTCGATTAAACTTAATGACATCTTGATACATTTTAGAACGTAAAATAAATATATTTCCTTCATTTCAGAATATAACAAAAAGCAATACGTATTTTAATTTTAACAAATAATAAATTAATAAACCAAATTAAAATTAAAAATAACTCTTGATTAAATATAATAACAACATTATAAATCTTAGGAAAGAAGTTCAGGACGTAATATTTTTATAAAAGTTTCTATGCTCTTCAGGTAAAAAAGGAATCATGGCCAACAGATCTTTTTTCTTCTCTGACGACAATGTAGGTTTCGGAATAGGTATCAATTTCTGATTTTTAAGTTGTTCTATAGTAGCATTTCTTTTAAAAACATTTAAATCTTTCCAATGTTCTTCATCAGAAAATGTTTTTTTTATAATAGACTTTTTCAGGAGTTAATGACAAAACTTTAATCATTGAACATGTAGAAATTGGTAACTTGGTAGTGTTTAGAAAATTATTAATACTTTTATGAATAATACTTAACTATAATATTAATTAGGTACTAACCTCGATTAATGGTTTCGGGATTGCCTGAATTACATGACTACTTTTCCTCGTCACATACGATTTACCACTAATTCTTTGTTTAGTCTGTTCATTTCTTTTTTTCTTACCACTTCGTAAATTTACTACACTTTCAGTCTCCATAATATTGGTAATAATTTATGTAATTTGAAAATAGAACGCAACGGTTACAATAACATCTATGTTAGTCGATTTGAATAATGATAACGGATTATATCATTACACTGTTGTTATCATAAAACAATTGAATAATTTCGCGCAAGGCACTTGGAATGCACGTCATGTGACAATAGGCATGTTACATAGAACGGATGCAATCTATGAACGTAATTTTGAACTAGTAATAATTCGAATTGGCACTTGGAACACATACAGAATTATTGCCTTCGGCACATAGAACATAAATCAGAAATAAAACAATTTTTCATTTTTTTCACACATAGAACGTTTGACACATTCACTCTTCAGTCATATACACAAACACACACACACACGTATATTATATATTAATTTAAACATTTTTAAGGGTTCTCACTCACTAATACCTAATAACAGAAGAAGACACATGTCACATGACAGTACTTATTTTTTTCTGCAGAAACATCGTTTTGTATCACATTTCTTGATACAAGTGCACTTAAAAAACCCTGACCGGTTCCCAGTGACTGCGCTAATTATTAAAATATTAGTGTTGAGACAACTGTGAAACTATAACTAAACTTTAAACCTTACCGATTTTTTATTGACAATCATAATATTAATACACATACAACGAAAATCTAACACAACTAATGTTCATGAACGTTGAGGTCACCAACAATAAGTCTTATCTAATTTACTACTATGCCGAACAGCAAAATAAGAATAGTGTATAATATGATATTTTGTACAATTTGACACATTAACGAAGTGACGCCAGGGAATGTATAAAATAACTAGATAAAGTATAAAGTATCTATACGTTTTAGAGTTATTTTATAAATTATCTAGTTATTTCATAAAATAACTGATTCAACACTGTAAACTGTAACACATATATTATATTTTTTTCATTTGATCGATCGTCACTATTATTTTTCATTTCGTTTTAATTATATTTATTTAGGTGTGTATTTTAAAAGGTGATACATTAACCAGCGCGCATTGGGATAGAATATTTTGCTTTTTAATGTTTTAATTAATACAGTAGGTACAGTACGTATATTATGTATGTCACTCAAAATTAGTAGTCGTCGGAAGCAGTTTTTTTTTTTTTTTTTTTGTGCTATCGTGACTTTTTTAATATAATATATATATATATATATGTGAAAATAAAATATCAATTAACTAGTTTTGACTCGTTTTATGAATAATGAGCGAGAGATAAATAATCGCGTGGAATTTCGTATAAAATAATGTTTTTTATCTTCTTTGCGACCCACACACATTTTGTAGTTACATAACTTTTTCACACACTTATACACACACACACACACATACACACGTCCACTTGGGAGCCATGGGAAGACGAAACAAAAGAATATGAAACTCATTTAACATTTTCTCAACGTTGTACATTACGAATAGTTTGCGCCTTTTGAAAATTGACCCCCTGGGCCCTGGCGCACGTCGACGACGACGGGATAAATTTGTTGCGTGTTACGTTTAACGTTTTGTTTTATAGTTAGGAGTTATATGTGTACGTATAATAATCAAAACGAAACTCCACCGGTAGGTAAGCCACGCGCGATGGGCGTTTAGGTATTCGTTTTGAATGGTCGGGGTTGACGAAACATTAAGATAAATCAGATATTAAAATCATCGACTGATGTGATCATAAATTATCTAAAAAAAAAAAATGTTTCATTCATCATTTTGGGAAAACACTAAACAAAACCGCCCTTAAGTTTTTTCTTTCTTTATTAAGATAAAAGGTCCTCAACATGGTTGGATGTCGTTTTATATCAATTAAAACTATTTATTATTTTATAGGTATGCATTTGTAGTGACACGAAAAACCGGATAAAAATAAATAATAGAACAAATCGATATATACGATTTTGTCTAAGGAGAAAATCATAAAAGATATTTCATCAACATACAGTATACTGGGGGATTTGATTACAATAATTATTTTATTAAATTTGCGTTTATTTTTATTGAATTTGAGGCATCTTACATACATGTTTTGTGGATTACCTACTAATTATCATTGTACTCACATTTTCTTAAAGTGCTCACAAAAAAAAAAAACCCTCATTAAAAATATTATTACACAGGTACTTGTGTAAGATTTAATGAATTGTGATCTGTTTTCATATATTAATTTTTTATTATTTGTAGTGATTTGAAATGTTATAGTGTATATTTGTTATATATGATGTACAAAATAAATAAATAATACCAATTCCCTTAATCGAAAAAAACGTAGAGTTTTCCGGGATGACACTCCCCCGGGCATAACGCACGTGTCAACCTGTAACCAACTTCACCTTCGGTCCGATTCAAAATTATAATATTAGTAGCCTATCCAATATACAAGATGTGGACTGAGTTCACATTAAATAATTATGTAATAATAATTTGTTATAAAACATAATTATGCTACCTTAATCTTTAATAATAATTTGTTTTTCTTTTGTATAGTTTTTTTTTTTTTTTTGTTATTTATGTTAATTATGTTAATAATGATAATATGTATTTTTATACAACTTTAGATATACAAGCTCAGGCTTCTTGGAGACAATTTCTTTTCACATTTTTTGTATGTTATTATTTAATCTATATGTAATAATAATAATAATAATAAATTGGTTTTCACAAACCACATTTATAATTATGTAACTGTTAAAACATTTTTCTGATATTATACAGTGTGGTGGTAGTAAGGTGGAAGGGTAGTCAAAATCCTTGTAGATTATAGGATACACGAGTGGTACGCTCTCAGAGGTGAATGTTCGTTTCTGCGAAAAATGCGTTATCGAGTCGTGTTCGATGATGATGATGATGATGATGATGATGAGATGATGGAGGCGGGCGAAAAGCGTTATAAAATCGTGTGTAGTTGCATTAAAAACGCTTAAAAGTCGGAAACCCTTTCACACGATTTCGTCCCTGAATCCAAAGGAAACTTAAACGTGTAAACGGCTATAGGGGTGGATTTAAAATCGACTTTGTCGTTAAATTTCTACGGTTAAAGATCGTAATTCACAGGGAGCTCTTTAAAGTTTTATTGTTTTTTTACTTTGACATTCGAATAAAATATATATTATATATATATATATACAGAAGGGATGTAAAATGTAATTAAACGACCGCGACATTATGTACATAAAAATGTGTTTTGGTATAATAATTATAATTATAAAACTCCAAACAAGTTGTATTATTAATTGGAAAAAATACGGTTAGAAACTATAAAACTAAATTGAAATAGTGTTTAAAAACACTATTAAAATACACATAATATTCTGTTTCGAAATGTTCTCGTTTTAAAGTTTTAAGCGTCCTATCGAAACCCGGTGGTGGGGAAAATTCACCGAACGGGCAACGACCGTAGTTCTCTCCCCCCCCCTTCAAATATGCGGTAGAAACTAGAAACATTATATTATGTAACGACAAAACGACATCGATTGCAATCGCATTATCGATTTTAATGATCTGAAATTAAACGTTCCCAGCACAAAGATATTATAAACGGTTCTCTAACAATCCGGTGAGAATATATAAAGTAATCAAAAACTACGATGTCAATTATAATATCATAACGATAACTGATTACTTGAAAACATGAGCTATCAGCATTAATCCGAAAGTTTACGGGTAACTCATAATATTATAAGTTCCTAAATTCGAAAAAGTACAACCATTTGTTTTGAAAAAGTGGTTTTTCAAAACAAATTATTTTTTCGATTTGAATGTGCTCGTGAAGCGATTTAAGGAAGTTTCATCGAAATGAGTTTCAAAATGCTACATTTACCCCAAAAGTGATCAGAGATTTTTCAAAAAAATGTTACTATTGTTGATAATGGGTGAAAATTTCAAGTTTCTAATCCTATTGGTTTCAGAGTTTTAGCAAAATTAATAAAATTTATTTTATGAAAATCTCGGTTACGATGTATTTTGCTGATTTTACTTAATTTTTTTAACAGGTTTTCCTCGTTTTTAGAAAAATTATGGAAATTTTTAGAAAATATCTCTTTAAATTACCATCTGGGTATGATTTCCTAATCTGAAATTTTACTGCATGAAACTTTTGGACATGTTTTTCTATACTTAAAATTTTTCCCAGAAAAACAATTAAACATATAATCTTAATCACTCTACTCAGAATCTAAGATAATTCATTTTGAATTGATTTATTTCTTTTCAAATAGAAATATCTAAATAAGATTTTAAAATAGTTTATAATTTACAAGAATATATACATAATTAATTTTTTTTTTTTTTTACAAAATTTGTTTAAAAATATCATAATACTTAACCTATCATTGTTCTGACAGAACCATTTAAATTATATATTATAATATGCTGTATCCATTTTTACCAACTCTATTTTTTCATCATGACGTGTTCTCTGGGCAATATTAATAAACGACGGAAAATGTGTTTGTGAAATGTGGAAGGTCAAATTTGAACGAATCTGATAACGTTCATGAATTCGTTCAAGCATTATTATATTCTAATTATAATAATATATTATTATCAAAGTTCTTTTTTGTTTTAACGACGGCTGATAAACTTTATAGTCGATGTTGTAAAAGTAAAATTTCAGTCGTTTCAAAAAATACAAAAACACGATATGGGCCACAACAACATTTGAGGTCATAAATAACTTAACCAGTTAACTCTAACGTATAATACTCTAAAAATAATCCCAGAACTATATATACCTACCCCTATGTAGTAAGGAGTCCAAAAATGCCGGATCCCAACCCACACAGCGGATTACTATAAAATTGTATCACATTCGTAGAATCAATCTAATGGGAGAGTGTAAGGACGAAAAACGACCGAATAGCAATGTACAATTTAAATTTTAACATATTTTGAAATAATACAATAATACATTTATTTTAAAAATAAAACTTAAATTATACCTAGTTTAATTAGATAGTTAAATGATGAACAAAGGGAGTCGTGTGATCTCAAAAGACTGAGAACCGCTGGAAAAAGATATACCTACCTAAAAGCCTTTCTAATATTTTTCAATATTCTTAGAGGGGCAAAGATTGGGTTCAGGCAGGGCAACGCCCCTTCTGGCCCTCCCGTAGCTACGGGCCTGAAGTGGCGTAGTGGAAGGTATACGCCATAAACTAGATTTCCATGAAATCGGTTTTAGTAATCTAGTCTTTACTCCGAAACTTTTAATACTTAGTAACTTGAAATATTCGCCCCTTATCAATAATAGAGTAATATACCTACAACGGAAATTTGACCACCTTTGGAATAAATATGAGGTTTAGAAATTCCTCTCTGTAGTGATAATTAGAGTACAGATTTCAAAATAATAAAAAAACTAAAAATGAAACAATAAAGCTCAACAAATCTTCCGAAAAAACTTTAAAAAAACAATTAAAAATAGGGTTTTTGATAAAAAAAATATACATATTAATTGCGAAAAACGCATTATAATTATTTATTAGTTTATTAAATTATAAAAAAATCATCATCATGTTCTTTTTCTTCCACAGTTTGTCTGTAAATTAGATCTATTCTTTTTAAGATATTTGTTAAAAAATATTTACAAAATGATTAACCTATATCATCGGAGTTGCAGCATTGGGCAATTCAATTTATTTTTAAGTTTTCAAAAAAAAAAAAATTTGCTTAAACTGAATTAATCTTTCAAATACGTGTGTTTATTTAGAACACATTTTGAAAGAAATGTAACTTATAAGCCAAAACAAGTGCCCAAAATACCCCAAAAAGCTTTAAAATACAAAAAAAAACACACCGAAAATGCCTCAAAAAGCATTTAAACACAAAAAGAGCAAATAAAAGCAAAATAAAATGTCATGAGTTTTATTCTAAGTGGTATAAATCGAATTTATAGCTGAAGTAGCTTCGTTTTAGAGCGATAGAAAAAAAAAAATGGCATATGCCTTCAAAATCCGCACTCTAGTGTGATAATCGTGAATATGTATTTAACACGTTCTCCGCGATCTTGAATTAATGAAAAACAGAAAACAGAAAAAAATTATGTGGGTAAGTCGAGATTTTCAGAAATTATTATTATTTTTTTTTTTTTTTTTTTTCTAAGTTCTTGTCTCGAATCAGATCGGTAGTCGATATCGACGTGTACGCCATCAAAATAATTAACGTGGGGGGGAGGGGGGGAAATGCCCGTGGAATAACAATATTATTATACCTTCGGGACCTGTAAACTCCCGCCGATATTCCCGCCTTGTGGCCCGGCTAGACCCCGGTAAGACATCATTTCACCGGGCTGTGACGGGCCGTCAGACCCCGAGGCGTATGTAAAATATTTCATCGTCCTCGAAATTATATCGAAACGTCGAGCTGACTACGTCGTACGGGCAACAGAACGCCGGTATAGTATTTACCTTAAACGTGTATATATATATAATACACTATGATCTGATTTACAATATTCGTGTCACACGCACACACGCGCGTATACGTTGTGCGAACATCACTTGTATATTATTATTATTAAACATTTACCTATCGACTGCTTGTGTAATATTATTGTTATGAACAAATTCACAACACATCGGCAGACGCCATCGAATTTAGATATTACAACTTATAACGAGTAGTTATGATGATGATGGGGAGGGGGGGGGGTTAATGTGCTGCAGGGTTGTTTTCGAGTACATGTACAACAATTATTATTATAACAATAAAATTAGGTACTTTGGCCGCGGCTGATGACGTGCGAAAAGACAACTCGCCTGATTATACATTATTACAATAGAATAGGGGGTGGCCAAATTGTGGGTGGTCGCATGTGACTATCATTCTATTTTCGAAAACAATGAATTTAATAATAGAGTACATATTGTTTTTTATTCGTCACAATTTTAAATTTTCAATTATGGCTTTAAGGGTATAAAGTTTGAGACGGTAAAACATTAGGACAGTTTTTATTTAATGACAGATTAATTACCATGTTTTAACAGTATAGCATTTAAAATAATAACATAACATAACGATTCGATTCGTTATGCTTATTAGAAAAATTATTGAAAATATTAAAAAATTGTCTTCTTTAAGTTTTATGTGCACAGAGTAGTTAATAGTTTTAAGTGCCCAGACAAATTCAAGAAACACTAATGTGCCTTAAATTTTATTGCGCTTTTAGCAACCACTTCCTTTTCTAACCTCTTGTTACAGCACAGGTTAAGACGTAAAGACTTGCTTTTGGTTAGAATTCGATTTGGTAGATTTTTCTACAAATGAAACGATGGTAACATAAGTCGTTGTAAAGTAATTATATAAAATAAATTTTTATGATAAATTATGTATAAAAAAGCCGGACATACTTCGCACGATGGGTGTACTTCGCACGACGGGTGGTATTCTCTAGACGGGCGTATTAAATTTTAAAGAAACGATAAATCATTTCTTCAATAAAACGATTCTGAACGAGGGAAGTTAATAATATAAAAAAAAAAATGTTAGAAAAACGTCCAAAATTTTTTTTCACATTTTCAAAATTTTCTTGCGCCAAAATCTTTTTTATAGCATTTTCTATCTATGCTTAAATTTTCATAAAATTCTGATCAAAAAATTATGGTTTTCGAGTCGTTTTTGTCAAATTTTGGGTAGTTTTT